>VCNE01005761.1:0-10152 GCA_009869805.1 Oncopodura yosiiana
ATAAGAAATGTCAAAATGTTGAAACACAAAAGGATTTAATTTATAGTCTCCTTGAAAACTTTTGTTTGACACCATTCCAATGACAACTCGTGTTGGTATATTATGTGAAAAAACATTTTCATCAAAAAAAGTTGACGATCCTACTGGAATCACTGCATATTTTAGATTATCACATCTGAGTGGATATTTCACTAGTTCACTTTTATCTAGCAATCTCTTATGAGCTAATATTGCACTTGTGTATGGTTTTTTACACATGACAAATAAACTCATATCATTTATGACAATTTTTGGTAAAAATCTATCTGATCCACTTCCTCCTCCAGTTTTATCTTTAGGGGCAAGTAAGGCAAATTGATTTGTGCTTCTGTGTAGTTGAATTCCAATTTTTGTACCTCCTAAAATTAATCTGTTTTGATTTGCAAGATCACAATTAATTTTTCCAATAAGTTCAAGAGTTTGCGATTTAGCTATTGTTGCTTTTCTATGCTTGTATCCTGCATTGCTGTCAGCCAAAGCTCCATGATCTGTATCACTATGAAACAATTCAAACTGACCCAATACATCCAATCCTGAAGATGATGTATTCAATAATGTTCTTAAGTAAGCTTGGTAATGGTAACATTGTTTTGTTGATGCAAGTTGATTGTTAATAAATGTGTCACACTGTGAAAATAATGTATGAAGTAATAAATTTGTTGTTGAAACTTCTTCTTTATCAGGAAGATCAGAGCCATCATCATTTACGACTTTTAGAACAACCCACAAAAAATGGTCATTAAAGTCATAATATTGATCAGGTACACCACCAAATTGAAATTCAATTTTCTGATCACAATCTTGAATATTTACTAATGGTTTAAATTCTTGATAAAATGATGTTTCAATAGTTGTATCAGTTGGAGGAAGTGAGAAAAGATCAATTTCATCTCCTAAGACTGGTTTTGAGTTTTGATATATTGTTGCCATTTTAGTTAACTCAGGAAATCAAGTTTAGTTCTAGCAACTTTTTTCTTAACAGGAGCTTTTCGTTTTTTAAGTGTTGCTCTCTTGATGATTCTTTTGACACTAATGGGTTTCTTACGACGTTTTATTCCTCCACCACTTTGAACTCTTGAAGCTACTCTCTTAACCATGTTTGTGCAATTACGTTTGACTGACGATTGAAAATCACTTGGATTATGCAACGTTTCAGAAATTGTATGGCCTAAAGCAGATGCTACTTCTGGCAAAACGTGTTGTTTTAATATTGGAATTAATCTACGACCTACTCGAGTTAAGATGCTAACCAATTCCACCGCCTGATTGAAATGTTGGACAACCTCGTAAAATTTGACCATGTAAGGCACTGTAGCAAGCTTCGTGATCGAAAATATGTAGATGCTTCATGTTGAATGACTTGAATGACAGCAGACTGAAAAATATGACTGTACTCAATGAAGTACAAAATACAATTAACATTTGTTTTATTATATATCATTTATATACATACAAAGCATACGTTTAACAATTTTTTTATAATATATACATTAATCCATAAACGTTCTAAGTACAATAACCTTCAAAAACGTTTTCTAATTGTTGGAATTTTATAGTGTCCATGTGCAAGTGTATCTATACCATTTGGTAATATAAATTTTTTAGAATCAAATGCATGCATTCCTACTTTACGAACTGACATTGTATACAACTTATGCTTTAATGCTCTAATTAGTGTCATGTTACAATAAATTTTCTTCTGCTTTTTAAGTATACTTTTGTACAATTTATGTGTAAACTGCTTTCTTACAACAGATTTTGTAACACCCTTAGCGGCTGTTTTCCTAAAATCTTTTGCATACATAGAATACATTTTTGGAGCAAGACCAACAAAGCTTGTAACAATTCGACCGTTAGCATCATCAGCCATTTTTCCAAGTCTTTTACGATTAGCAACACTATATAGAGGATGATCTTTTGGATATTCACTTGTATCAAATTCATCTAAATTATTTGCAAAATCAGCATACAAGTCATGCGTTTCAATCAAGTAGGCCAAACTGTCAGTGTCTGTAAAAAGGAGTTTAGACTTATTTCCTGGATACCACTGTTTAATCTTATCATAATGGAATCGTACCATGGAAAGCTTACTTAATTCGAGTATACTAATTCCAATAAAGATAGGTTTATTTAATGTTACAGTTGTTCGATTCATAACTACTATTGCAAAATTTTCATCAATAATTTCAAAACTTTTAAGTGTAGACCGCATGACTAATTCTTTTACTTTTGAAGTATCATCAACTAAATGTACTGTAAATCTATTTCTAACATTTTCAATAGTCTTTCCGAACGTGGAATTTATTACAAATTTCGGCACATCACGATCAAATTTTGTCTTTGCTGCGGCTCTTAATGTGCTATTGAATTCAACAAATGTTCGCATAAATGGAGCTTGCTTAAATGTTAAGATTTTATGAATTTTTGTTACTTGCAGTCCTTTAGAAATATAGTACTTTAGATTTCTGTAATGTGTAACATATCGCACTTTGTTATACAGGTTTGGTACTAACTTAGGAGTTGAATTACAATAAGGGATGTCACAATTTTCCAAAATATTTTGTTGATAATCAGACAATGAAGCTTTTGGTATACTCATTTTTTCTGGAGCTAGGCAGTAATCAGAATGCTCATCATGTAAATGAGCTGGTATTGTAATATCTACACAGAAGAATGCTCCTACATCATCTTCATCTCCCATTTTCATAATATCATCAACAGTGAAATTTCTAGTTTCTCTGCGAGAAAGAAATTTAAAGTCACACTGTGGTAAATATTCCACCATAGTTGAACCATAAAGATTAACTTTATCAAGACAAATTATATATTTTTCCTTTTTATTAGGATCAAAGTTTTCCATATATTTATTATTTGCTTTTGCTTTCCTTGTTGAAATCAAAGAAACACCTCCTCTTTTTGCTTCTTCCAGGAAATTATAAATAGATATATCAGTAATTTGATCTAATTGAACACCGCTCATTAAAAGGAAAGCATCATAAGAATATCCAGCTAATGAGAAATAGTGTAAAATATCAAGTTTGTAATTTTGCAGAGCAATTGCTCTGAATTTTTCCATTGCAGAACATAAAAGTGCTGTGTCTAGTAAATTGTACAAAAGCGTGTACTGTGAAAGATTTTTACAGAATTTAGAAAAAACAGATTTAGCATAATCATAATCATCATCACTCAAAGATGAGTTGTCCATGATATTATCAAAAGCAGATTTTGGAGGTAACTGTGTTTCTTTAAGACGTTCCCATTTATTCATGTAATAATATGGAAAAATTCCTTTACGGCAGAGAAATTTAGCATCATCTTCACCAAAGATTTGAACAAGAACTTTAAAATCATTTAAAAAATTTTCATCATTATCTCCTCTCAAATTTGATACAAGTGTATCTAAAGAAGCAGACATAAACATAAAGGAATCAATAAAATAATATTTTTCACAAATAATACTCAAATATTTTTGAGAATTAAGTGGAATTACTTTTGGTTTTCGTTGTGCTAGGTGTTTCAACAAAAAATGCATGTCATAAGACCGAAGATTATGTGCTATTATAGGAATTTTTCGTTTCATCTTATAATTTAAATTACATTGATAATGAGCTACGCCAAATATTTCAGAAGTCAAGTGACAATGATTGATCACACGTTCTTCTCTTTCCATAAAATTATCACAAATGTGACAAATTGTAGTTGTGTATAGTTTTTGTTTTTCTTCATTTGTAAGATTATGCGGCTTATTTTCATTATAGATTTCTAACATTTCAGATGTAAGAGCATCTAATTCTTCAAAAAGTTTGTCAATAACATCAGGACCAGTATACATACTATACTTATATAGATTTCCTTGTACATCAACAGCCACCAATGCATATGAGCATGGAATATGCTCTCTCAGCATTTTAGTGTTGAGAGTATCTTTACTGGAGTCAGATTCACATAAAAGAGCTTCCAGGTCAAAGTAAATAGCAAAGCCAGCTTTAACTTTTTTTTGCATACTTGTAAATTTTATTTTTGGAATCTTATTTGGTAAAGGAGGCATTATGATCTTCTGAGCTTTTTGTCCAAAACAAAAAATCTGATGCTCCTCTAATCTATCAAGAGACGTATGTCTAGTCAAACAATTGTAACACAAGAATTTTCTTTTTCGACCATGCACTCCTAATAATTTATTGATATCTACTATTCCAACAAAGTGTCCTAATCTTACATCATCAGTTTTCACATACAAAAGGTTTACAACTTTCCCCACATGCTCAGGGAGTTTTGGAGAAATATTGAGAGGAATAATGTGTTTCACACTTGAACCATTATCATTTTCTTCTCCTATGCCAAAAATATTGACAGCAATATCAGAATTTTGCTTTTCAAATTTTCTTATAGAATGAAATGGAGTAGGATATTGGATACCATCAAAATTATACATATTCTCAAACTTTCTGTACAAAGAGACTCTGTCACGATTTTTGGAATTTACATCTCTGTAGTGAAGAATAGAAAGCAAAGCCCATTTAAAACAACAATTATCATTGTTTTTTATATTTATTATAGCTCTAGTATGTTTTATATTATCAGGCAAAACAAGGTTACACGATCCCTTAAAAGGATCAAATTTAGCAAAACGTATATCAGTTCCAAGCACAGTCTCAAAAACCCAATTAGAACCATTCTGTTGAAAAATTTCTGCTTTATTTCGTAGAGAATTTTGTATTTTTTTGTAGAAATCTGAAAAGGATCCAATATTGAGCATTATATGCATTTCGTCATTTAAATATTGTCTATAATGCTCAACATCAGAAAATTCACTGACTTCACGATAAAACTGTGCTTCAAGTGACACTTGAAACTTAATACTACCAATTTTTGTAATTTCATTTTTAAAAATATTTTTAATTGATCTTTTGAAATCACGGAAGTAATCTTGTATTGTAACCAAAGGTAGAATATGATTATCTATGGTAAATTGTTCAACAATCGGAAATGGAAAGCGATGTCTATAAGTAGACAAAAAATGTTTGAAAGCAGTAATTTGTTTGAAGGGAAGCAAAGCAATACTAGGTTTGTCACGTCTCTTTAAACCTCTACCAACTTGCACACACTTGTGATATTTTCTGTTTGTGTCAATATATTGCCCACATTTTGAACAATAATGTGTGTTTGCATAATGAGCCTTTAGATCAAATCTTTTCTTAGTTACATATCCACACAATGTACATTTGTATATTTTCTTGCTATGATGATGATGATGTTTGAGATGCTTATGTAATTTTCTTGATGATGAAAATTTTTTAAAACATTTCAAACATTTTAAATGTTTGCCCATTGTGAGAATATGTTAACTCTCTTGTTAGTGTAAAGATATATTTAAATTATTACTTATACTTATTCACTTAAATTCTTCAATATGATATAAATAAAAAAAACTAAATTATACAAGATGAAAACAAAACTAAGAGTGTATCATATAAATTTAATTATGTACTAAGTAGTATGTCAATGCACTAGTAAAAATTAACCCAAAATTTATTTCAATTGCAGTTATTGTGTACCAGTATATATTTGTTAATTATTTAACTCATTGTTTATTTAATTCATGTTATGAGTATCACCCACTCAAACTAATTTATGAAACATATAAAATGTGAGATAACACATTGTAAAGAGGAACATCTAAAAAGGTCAATGATCCAGTTTTAAGCTTTTGTAGAAGTTGTTAAGATGATAAAAAGGAGAATGATTCAGTTTTTTTCTCATTCCAATATTTCCTTCCTTTAAAACTTATACAGATGAGGTGAAAACATCAATGGACAGGGCTGATGAGCCTTCAAAATTTGATGAAGTCATTAACTTTTTTGATGATGAATCAAAGCTATTAATAAAAAGAATTTTCACATATTATATCAAAAGTGAAAATCTAATGTATATTAAATTTAACTTACGAGCACATAAAGATGAATAACAAGGAAGACAGTTCCTAAAAATGAAATAAAAATGAAAATTAATACATAATTTAAGTTTCAAAACAAGTAAGATAATGAAACTTACATAGGAGTAATAAATGTAGTATTATAAATATAAATATATTTTTAGTTGAGTAAGTCCTTCATAAAAATATATAACGAGCATCCAAGAGATTCAATAATCCAGGTAAATTTAATGCTTACACAATTGTGTCTCGTCTCTCAACAATTTAGTGCATTTAGACAAGTCGAGAAATATCCAAAAAAGTGCAAAGACCTTAAAGATTAAAACTATGTTTTAATTAAAGTGAATTAAAGTGAATTGTTTTCTGACTACTTACAGCAGAGTTGTACTTATAGTAGTAGTAGTAGTAGTAATAAAATAAAAAATATTTTATGGTGATTGATTAGGAAATCTCTCTCCTTGCAGAGCTTGTACACGTAGCTCAGCCTCGTAATTTGATTCTCCCAAATTGGGAATAATTATACCCAAAATTGATTGAATCTGTAAAATAGATTGAATCAAAAATTTTAGTTGAACAATAAATGGTATTAATATCAATTGTATTATTGAAAGCAGCTTACTGTTTCTCTGGTGTTATTGGACTTTTTCTTTTGTGCAATTATCCTGGATCTTGTGCAATTGTTGCAAACTACCTTGCAACTACGGGAGTAAACAACTTCAGTCCAATTAATTTGATGTGCTGTAGAACTACCAGAAAATTTGACTTGATGTTGATGTGGTAGAAACTGTTGGCAAGTCTCACAAAAGATTGGCTCAATAAGGCTAAGTTGGCAGACCTTGCACTGCATGTCAACAATAAGACAATAATCAATAATAAGAATAATAATAATATATGTCTATTTATGAGACTTGATCTAAGCAAGAGCTCAAACATATATGACTGAGTTCAAGGACACAACTCTATTTTATAGTATTAAAAATACGCCCCCTCCAACTGTCATTGGTTGAAAATTTTAAGAAAAATTTTCTAACAAATTTTGTTGACATACTAAAATTGTTTAAAATTTTTTTATAGGTTGATGAGGCAATTGATATGAGGAAGAATTATTTGAATTCCAAGATGACAAAAACATCTTGAATTCCAAGATGACAAAAACATCTTGAAACTCAAGGAAAATACTTTCAATTTTGTTTTGAAATGAATTGAAATTTGAAAACAGTCACCTGATTGGAATTTTACAGTGATTTTAACATATAGTAAATTGATTGAAATATTATAGTAAATTATTAATTATGTTCAATTACCTTTACCCTGCAATTTGTTGTGGAGAACCATTATACCAAGGTTTGAACTACACAACAGCCAACACCCTAATGATGATGATAGACAGGAAGGAAGAGTGAAGAGACAGTGTGAACATGTGATAAAAGGCTGGGTTAATTTAAAGTTATTGATCTTTATCCTATTTGATCAATAATTGAAAACAATAAATACTATTATTGATTATTAACTAAAATTGATTATCAATAATTGAAAGTTATTAGTGGTAATAGAGGAAATTGGTAAAAAATTCCAATTAGTAGTGTGAGAAATATGTGTGTGTGTGTGTGTGTGTGTGTGCGTGTAAGAACTATGAATGTATTGTGCCTTATGCTAATATGGTATGTGTATATAGTTTGTGTACTGTGACATTTGACTATATGTGTATGTATAAAGACAATACACACACACACACACATTTGTGCGTAAGATCTTCACCTATATAAAGCGACAGAAGCATACATATGATCATTAACGTCAACATCTCAAGTCAAGCTACTGGCTCTCAACTGTCACCTCAACTGTCATCTCAACTGTTGCTGTCAACAATCAACAACAAGTAACCCTCACATTGTTATCAATTCAATCTTAATATCAACATAGTCAACAATGCCTATCAAAAAGCTTCATTTAACAAGAGAGCTCAAGGGCATCTACTCTGACATTATTAAATACTCAAGAAAGAGTGAAGAGCATGCCGCAGCCAAGAAGAGATTAAGAGAGATGAACATTTCTCTTGGTGATTTGGAAAAAGCAATAAAAGAGCATGAAGATAAAGCAACTGAAAGTGGAGAAACTTTACACTCTTCTTCGTCTGAAGCATCTTCATCTGGCTCATCATCTTCTTCTTCATCTTCTGACAGTGAATCTGATGATGAAAGAAATAAGTCCTCTAAAAACGGTAGTTTCATTATATATACAAAAATATAAGTTGTATATAAATATAATTATAAGTGAAATTGTGAAATACTAATTTATTTAAATTTGGTTTTTGTAGATAAGAAGAAGGTCAAAAAGTCTAAGAAAGATCGTGATGAGAAGAAGAAAGCTGGTAACTCTAAAGCTATGTGTGATGAGCCCAAGCCATCAACCTCTTCTGGATCTTCTGAAAGTGATTTCCACAATAATAATAATAATAATATAAAATAAAAAATGTAATAATTAATAAATATTCTCATTTAATTTTATAGCCAAGAAGAGGAAGAAGTCTGGTGATAAATTGTGCAAACCAAAAAGAACCAAGGTGGATGAGTTGTTTGAAAACTCCAGTGAGAGCAAGCAGCAGGGTAAGCCACGTGCTGTCACAAAAACTTATTCAACTTTGTCTCCATCAAGATTAGCAAGTTTGGAGTATTATGGTGATGTGGGTATGTGAATTATTTTAAATGTAATAATAATTTAAATGTACTAAATGTAAATTTTGTCATGCTTGTTTTGTTAGGAGAGGGTTACTTTTTGAAATTGGATAAGTTTGACAAAAATGGGAAGATTTACGTGAAACTTCGTAGATTTACAGAAAATAGTGAAGGAGTTGGTGCAAATCTTTCCATTGAGTATTTGGGATCATTATGTCTTGCTGTTACAGATCTTTACAAGTTGGTTCACAAGAAACCATTTGATCCTGTTGAGTTTGAAGCTCAACTTGCCTAAGATCAGAATTTTTTTGCCAAAACTCTCTCAACATCTCATCACCATATAAATATATTTAATTAATAATAACTATAGCTTAGTATACCAATAATTGTATAGTAATAATAATAATAATTATACATTTAAAATTTACTTTTAAGAGTCCATCAAGTCTGACGCTGAGTAAGTATATACACATTCACACTACTAACATTTTGATCTAATTTTATTCTGAATCTGTTTTATAGCGAAGAAATCTTAGTCTGTCCAAATGTCAATGCTTTTATGCCTACAAGAGCTACAGAACTTAGTGCTGGGATTGACATTTATACTAGAGACAAGGTTACTTTTCCGGCTAAAACAACTTCATTTTATGATCCTGGTATTGCAGTTTGTCCACCAAAAGGCACTTATGTTCGCATTGCAGCAAGAAGCTCTTTGGCATTTCGACATGATATTGATATTTTGGGTACAATTTCAAATAATATTCCTACATAATAGTAATACTAATATTTTTGATTTGTTTTTTTTATTAGGTGGAGTGATTGATGGTACTGAAAATTAGTATTTATTGTAAATTTAAGCACTAGTACAGTATTATTTATTCTCAGCTGATTACACTGGACATTTGGGAGTTAAAATAATAAATCATTCTGATAAAGACGTTGTTCTTGAAAGAGGCAAAGCCTTTTGTCAATTGATTTGTGAAAGAATTTCAATTCCTAAAATTACTGTGGTGTCAAAATTGCCATCAACTGCTCGTGGCAATAATGGATTTGGAAGCAGTGACAAGAAAAAATAATTTTAAAACTTTGAAATTGTATAACTTACCATTTAAAATTTCATTTATATCTTATTGTATCTAATTACACATTTCTTCTTATTGTTATTATAACTATTATTAATACTCTATGTTACACTTTACTTTCATTTAATCAAATTCTTTTATCTTGTAATGGGGTGGGTGTTGAGAGAATAAAATCTTCAGAGATAATGTTAAAGTTCTAATGAAGATTATTTTGTTAATTAATTTTATTTCAACTAAAACTCATTTGGTAAAAATTTATTTATAAGTCTTTATCATCTTCATGACGAATCGCAAGGAGCACTCACAAATTATTATTTATCATCAAGTTGACTAATTATGCTCATGAAGAATTAATATAGAATTAGTACATTGTACAAAAATGGCTGTGACCTTAACCGTGACCCCATTAGGGGTCACGGTGAAG
>VCNE01005777.1:0-11093 GCA_009869805.1 Oncopodura yosiiana
AATGTCATAAAAATGTGAAACAATATGGACATGTTGGAAGTTTAAGAAGTTGAGAATGAATTGACAGTTGAAAATTGCATTGAACTTGTAGCATCATATCTACTGAAAGACGATTTATGTTATGCAAAGTTTTTATGGAAAAGAATTTCAGTGGCTATGAAACAAAATCCTGAATTGTCTGCAGAGTATGGATGGTTGGTCAAAAATTATGGTTGAGAGATATGCCTGGATTTTATACAGTGGCTCAAGCTTTTCAGTGGAGTGATAACATTGCCCATTGCACGAATAATTATAAAGTTGATTGAATCAAATCGAGAGAAAATGTTACGTCTGCTAGGAACTGCTTAAACATCAATTTAACCTCAAGATGTATGTGCTTTAACTGATTTGAATTATAATGAAATGTCTGCAACAATTGAAAGTAAACGATGGACAGTTAGTGAAGGTATGATTACACCAAAAACCAATTAAGAAAACTGAATGATTTTGTATCATTTCTGGAAAACTAACCTAGTGTTCTACTGAATGTTGTTACAAGTTTTGTACAGATATATAAGAAATATTCTCATATTAACACAACAGTCAACTCCATTTTTGTAATAAGTAATAATAATAAGCTAAGAAAATTCAAGTAAGAGAGAAGGAGAAGAGAAAAAATTGTACAACTGTATATTTACTACGTAGTACGCACCTTTGACCTTAGTTCCAATAGTCCAATGAATCCAGAATCCAACGAGTCCAGAAAAGTTTCCAATAGAACACTACGATGCACTTCTTTCCCTTTTGAATGACACTGAAAAACTGATAGAAGAGTCTGAGATTAGAGTGGCGATAAGAATTTTTTATCATTGCTCGAGAAAACTCTCGAAGCTTCGAGAACCTTCTAGAACAAAGCAAATACAATATAGAGAATTCAAGTTAAAAGTTTTAGAACCTCGACTACTATTCTAAGTTTTACTGTAGTTTTTACCTTAGCTTTATAAAAGCAAAGTAGGTCGTTTCCGGTTTGCTTTCTCTATTCTCTTATATGTACAAACTACTGCTGTTTAAGATTAGCCAAGTTTACTTTAGTCTCTCTCATTTCTTCTTTGCTTACGAATGAGTGAGTGAGCTGTGAACTCATTGAGATGCTAATGTAATGTAATGTAAACAAAGATAATGAATTGAGGTACTTTCCTTACTCTCTATTACATCAAAGAAGGCAAATGATGTTACATTGTATATATCTCTTCTTCCCATATTATTTTAACTAGAAGACTACTAGACAGTAAAACTGAAGAGATAAGCTCAAATTCTTTTCTCTCTGGAGCCATACATTTTTTCTTTATAAACTAGAGAGAGAATTTAGCTAATAGATATTTTGACACAGGGGATTTAAATAATTGAGCTTAATTATTTTAAATGGTTATACTGCATTTGTGCAATTTTAGACTTTTTGCATTATATAGGCGCAAGGAATCTCTATAACTTTATAGTTGTCAACTTGTCATAAAAGACCTAGTGAATAATTCATTATGTATTGTTGCACAAATTGCATTTCATACTCGACTCACGTAGTCACTGTCGCATTTTTTCAGAGGTGTGTCAATTGCTAAAATCTCTCTATGGTATAACCCTTGCAATTCGTGATACTAAAGGTAAGACAATGCTATTTGAACTTGACCCAACTTCAACTCAATCTAAGCTTACTAAGAATCATAACCCAATCACCTACTTAAATCACACATAAAATTGCCCAACAATTGATTTTCATATACCAAATCTCAGTTTGATTCTTCTCTTGATAACAATCACATCACTACATTATTACAACACCAATAATTCAAAAATCAAGTTATTTAAAATGTTTCAATTAAAGTATATAATTACCAACTGCCTATTCTTAACATTGTGCCTAATTAGTGCTACAACTCCAATGAGAATTTCTAAAAGAATTCAATACAGCGACCCTCATTTTCTCATTCAAGACGTCAACAATAATAATCTCATTGAACCCAAATCTGACAGTAGCCGCATTGGTACTAATTTAATTAATTCTAATTACTCAATCTATTTCGTAATTTTTGTATCATCATATAGTATTCCCATTGCCTGAAATACCACCACCATTCAGTTTCCCATCAAGCCTTCCTCGAGTACCGGCATTTCTATCAGAAACAGGCTCATTACTCTCTGAAAGATTGGGAGCTCTTCCAGCATCTGGAATGATGAGAGTATTTGTCGATTTACTGGAGAGTGACCAATGTGTTGAGCGAATGTCGTGCACAGTCACTAAAATGACGAGTCAGCACCGATCTCTTGAATGGATTGCAAGGTAAATAATTTTACTACACTTTTCTTAACTAAAACTTAATTATTACTTAATATTGTTGACCTCTATAGATTTTTGCAAGACTTCCCACTTGAAGGTGACTTAGCCAAGCGAATGGTCTTTGGCTCAACTAAGGCTATAGTGGCTGAAAAATGTGACCAGAGATGCAATCCTATTAATTCTCTAAGACGCGCATTTCAAATGTTAAGAGTGCTTAATGAACTTGTTAGTATTACAGCTACTAATTAATTTATTATGTCTCATTTTAAAATAAATAATAAACTGAGCTATGAAATAAAAAGAGACGAGACTTTTGCGTTTTATATGTAGAGTAGCCTTTGAAGAAATGGGAGCTTGTTGATCTTATTCACTTTCATGAGAAAGGCTCATAAATTGTAATCATTTTCAATTGAGCCATTAGATAAATATCCAGATCTCATGTGCCTGTTTACGTAATCTAATGGCCCTATCTTTCTCTAGAGTGACCGCATCTCTCTCTGCTAGCCAAAGAAACATGAAGAGTAAAGAAATGTGGACGATGTGAAAATTCAATTTTCTTTCCAAAGAGAATTTCTTCTCTGAACTCTGAGTTGGCCCTCATCCCAACTTTATAATGGTGGTTGCTTTAACTTCCTCTTTCTCTAGAAGGAGTCGTAGCAAAGGAGATATGTTGTGTGTGTTTTCCTATTTATTCGATATACCACATGATAAATATTTATGTAATCTCTAACTCTCTTTTCTTCTAACTGTCTTTTCCAACTTTGTTTTCTATTGCTCTGTTGCTTCTCTTTAGACATAATAATAAGAAGGAAGAAGAAAGCTATATAAGGACGTTTTTATACAGGAGATAAGTTGGTCAATATTTCACGGGAAATTACTAATATTTTCTAATGTATTCACCCTCAGAAAATAAAATAACCTCACAATATCTCTCTCTCTATACCGCAAAACTTACAGTATAGCCTCAAGTTCTAATTTTTTTAGCATCTATCTACTACTTAAGATTTGACTACGAGGTGGAGAATGGAAAGTCCTCGGCTACTATCTCAAGTCTTACGGAAGTAAGTGAAATAGCTTTGTGTTGCGGTCAGGGGGTCATTATAGTTTTATCTTGAAGAGAGTATGAAGTCAAGTAATAATAATGTCTTTCTCTCTCTCTTCCTTATGATGACAGAATAAAATCTCTGCTGTTGGCAGAAGAGAAGAAAATGTACTTATGCTAATCAACTGTCGTTAGTAAGAATGTTTTGTTGTCTGTAGCAAAAGGGAAAATTTTTAACTGTTGTGTTAATAATTTTTCTTGAAGGACACTTGAAGAAGCAAAATGTATAAAGAAAATATAAAAATATACTAAGAATGGCATCTCTACTTTGCTGTATCTTAAAAATATATAAAAAGTTCTACACGAGTCACTATCTTTGAATTTAGCTGCATCACCAATTGGTCACTTTATTAAAATTGTAGAGCATTTAGTGGCCAACAAAATGTGTCTAAACCACAGAAAAAATCACTAAAGTATTTTAAGTATAAAATTTAGTTGAAAATCTAACAACATTGAGACAGCTTACATTTAAATTTTTGACAGTAGCATATTACTCATGCTAAAAATGCTTCTTCCCAAAAACTCGAAAACTAACATATGGATTGAATACTTTTTCTTCCTGTCACTCTTAACTCACTTTATGTCCATCAAAAGAATAAATTCTAATGTAGTCATCTCAACTCGCAACCTTTCATAGCATTGAAATGCACTAATATTACGTAATACATTCTGTGGCTGCATTATATTTATAACTGTCTCATAGTAGCTTAAAAAAACTCTCATTTGAAATACAATTCTTGGCTCATTTTACATGCAGACATATATATCTAACATAAGCAGTAGTATAAAAAATCTTTTGACAAATAAACCTTTTCACTATTACATCAACATAAATCAACTCTCTCTCTCTCTCTTTGATTCTTTTTTCCTTTACTTCCATTAAAAGTCACTTTGCTTTCCAACTCCAACTCTTTCTACTCAATTTTCAATGCTGAGCTTTCCAATGTTATGGCATTGAACGTCAGCTATAGAAAATCTATTTAGGGAGAAACGAGAGAGCAGAGAAATTAAATTAGAGAAACGCATGCCAGAGAAGATGAATATAAGAGACTTTTTTTCACTGAAGAATTGATCTGATGTGTACAATACGCATTTTCACATACCAAATGCACTTTATAAATTCTTTCTGATTGAGTGGTTGACAAATTACAAATCGAAATTCAGTTTAGNAGAAGATGAATATAAGAGACTTTTTTTCACTGAAGAATTGATCTGATGTGTACAATACGCATTTTCACATACCAAATGCACTTTATAAATTCTTTCTGATTGAGTGGTTGACAAATTACAAATCGAAATTCAGTTTAGTAGCTTCTCCAGCTTCGTTGAATAGCCTTATAGAAATAAAACTTGTAGAGAATATTTTTAGAGGTCCATGGGAAACGTATTTCAGCGAGCCATAATTTCTAAGGTTAGATTCTAACATGACAGCTAAAGATTTTTATAAAAATGCGTCTACGTCTCGCTCAAAAATAAACAGCCGTCGTCCAATTCTTACATTAAATCTCAACTAGCATTTCCAAGCTCATAGAAAAAAATCTTGCAAATTGTTTTTGCCAAGTGTATAATAATACTCTCTTGCCATAAAACAATTGAAGGCATTTTTACAACTAAAGTGTCAAGGACCAACACTACATATATACAAATGGGCAATCTGTTCCTAAAACTCATTTTCTAAAGCAGAGAGCCCAAAGTGGAGACAGGAAAGTTATCGTTGAAGGAAAAGTCTAGTAATTGTATACGACAGGGAAATTTACGACAAAGTCCTCATTTTTAAAACACTCGTCTTTCTCTTTTCTTCCTAAAGCTTTTTTTACCATCATATCACTTAAGGCTTATGCATATGTAGTTATAATGCAACTTAAATTCTCTCTTTCTCAGATGCAAGAAAAAATTACTGTAGCTATTATCATATCTAAGAATCAAGTTATTTTCTTCTTTCTGTAGTCTTACAAAAGTTGCGAAAAGACAGAAAAATGAGGTAAGAATCTCAAAAGTTGAGACTTGAAACGGAAGCTTAACTTTTCTTGATGAATAGTAGAGTAGAGAAGAGAGAGAGTACATAAGTAACAAGTTCTTAAAAGATGAAAGAATGTTATATAGTACAACATATGTAGTTAATAAGCTATGTAAAAAAATTCTTAAGAAACTTTCATAAATACTTACTAATTTACTTTCTTCTTACTTTTCCTCCAATTCTTTCTTGCTAAGGAATTTCTATATGAAGAAAACAATGCAACAAAATTATGTTGTACCTCTCATGTCGAACAAAATCAAAAGTAGCTAAAATGAGACGAAAAGAATTTTCTACCGTAAAACTTTAATAGTAACCCTACCTTAAATTTTTTTATTCTAGCTAACTTAGAAACCCGGGTATTATTCTACATTTTACTTTACTGTAAGTCTCTAAAAAGAAGAAGCTACATCTTTAATCTCTTCACTGTGGTCGCTTGTTTCAAAACTCAACTTATAAAACTTGGACGATGCTAATACTTCGTCTCCACTTTTCTACTTAGAGTCAATGAACGAAGATATGTAAAAAGTGAAAAGAGAGAGAGAGAGTAGAGAGTAAGTACTTTTGTACGAGCATAAATTTGCTGAATAAGACATGAAGAGGAAGCCGGTTAGGCTGAGAAATTTGCTGGTTTCCGGAGCCAAGACTTGCAAAACCGCATACAAACTTCTCTCCATGAACTATCCTGGCATATTACTCTCTTTCCAAAAACTCTTGAAACATTGACTAAGCCTCCAGTTCTTTGACTACTGTAAAAGTAGTGAATATGCGAAGCTTTACAATGATGTTTTTCTCCAATAGTCTTTTCTTGTGGTCTTCTTTCTGAGAATGTTGGCGGACGAGACAACTAAGCGAGAAAAACTTGAGAAAACTTGAATGTTGAAGTGAGTTAGTGACGAAGAGCATACTAGTGACAAGATCGAGAATTGTAAGAAGAGAGAAAAAAAAAGTTTTATCAAGATGTATTACGCAAAGCACGTTATGTTGTGTCACCACTTAAAGTCAGCTCAAGAGGAGCATTTTTTTTTGCTTTTTCTATATGACGCTTTTACTACTGGAGAAGTCACAAACATTTTTATATATTGTCGAGTTAAACAGAGTTCAATAGATTTTATTTTTTGTGACAAGTTTAGAGAGATGATGGATTTAGCTGAATTAAAAGGGAATATATATTTGAAGTTGTTTTCTAAGTACTTTATTAGGGGAGTTAAAAGTATGTTTATAAGCAAGGGATAAAAAATTGTAGTTGATTCTCAAGCTTAGATAGTAAGGCTCATTAAAAATTAGCTCATGGAAATAAAACTTCCTAATGGAAATTCTTCTATTTAAAATTCCTCTTTCTATATATCCTATATTTCTTCTATCTATATTCCTATATACCCACTACTCTGTCTATTACATCTCTCTCTATATATATAGTATTTCATTTCTAACATTAGCTCACCATTATAGCCCAACTTCACTGAACAGAATATTACGTACTACTAAAAGAGCCAGAGGGTCAAAACATTACCAAAAAAACAAGTTGAAAACTCTCTAAATTAAATCTAGCTACACTAAGCTATAACTACCATTTTATGTATAATGAGACTGATGATGATATTGTGTGGTGACAAGAGATTGCTTCAATCCTCACTCACTTTTCACTTGTTTCTCAAAACATGTCGTCGTCGTCACAAACTCACAAGTCAACTCAACCGTCTACCTACTTCATATCTCTTCTACACGTAAAGTTAAAGTTGGATTACATAACTTACATCCTATATCTCTTATAAGAAGAAGTTAGAATTAGAGGCTACGGTACTTCTACTAGATATAACGTATTCTTCTCTGGATGAATTACAGAGTTGAGTTAGCACACTTAATTAAAATGCAATGACAGAGCTATATATATACTATTCTAGCATTACAACTTGTGTGATAGTTGAAATCTACCTAGCTACTATATAGTTGTACTTCTTCAGAATAATTTCCATTGGATTTTCTGTCACTAACAGATGTCAAACTTTCTTCTATGTAAATTTTCTCCCCACTATAACTAAAGTAGAAGTATGTCTCTGATTCTATCAACTCATTCGTTTCATATGGCACAAGGCAACGTACTCAACTTATCAACTGATTTTTTCTCTATACTCTCGTCTAATTCCTTCACTTTATATTTTTCTCTGTGCTAATTTACTTTATACGAGTTATTTTAGCAGTGCCAGAGAAAAGGACTAAAATTAGTGCTGGAGAAAAAAGGCTGTTGGCTGGAGAAATGTGAAGAGTTGCAGCCGCTTTATAAAATAAACGCTGAGGCTACAGGAAAGAAATTAGTATAAAGTTTATATTGACAACATTCCCTTTGTTAGAGTATCATAGTAGCACTCTAAATAGCTTAGCATAGTAGAAATCTGAGTGACTTGTTGTATATGTCAAAGTATAGTTGACTAGTTTTGCTTTTGCTGTCACACAAAACTCATCCATGGTATATATCTTATATAGCCTAGCTCTCTACTTCTCTCTTCATTACATACCAATGAAGCTTTTCACACATTTTCTCTCTTTCTCTCTACTGACTCAGGTTCTTCAAATCTCAATAATAATGTTCCTGTCGTTCTCATTGCATTTCATTGGCACTCTAATGCAAATGCGGTATGACGCTGAATGGTGACGACAGAATTGAAAACTTGAGATTTCATCCATCACTGCATCTCCATTGCATTGCAAATTGAGAGAATTTAAAATGCTAAAAAGTTTTTATGTATAGCAACTCGCAACTCAAACTCAAGTTTATAGACAGTAAGGTTCGTTGAATATTAAAGTGAGAAGTTTTTAACATTCAACGAACCTTACATTCTTAGAAAGCTCTGGAGAAAGTTGTCTCATCTAACCCCGTAAACGAATTTTAGTTTCTTATGTTTTTAGACTTGAGCAAAGTCTCTGGAGAAAGGCATTATTGTCATTATACATTACAAAGTTTTAGTGCTTTGTAGCTACTTTTTCAAAGTTAAAGTTTACGTTGTAATTTTGCTACTAAAAATATCAGAGTAAGACGTAACTCAAATGTCTCTCTAACTTTTTCAGAAAAAAATAATGCGCCTCAAAATTATACCTCTGTGACTTTTGACATTAGGTAAAAAGCTACTTAGAGAATCAAAAGATAATTGACTTAGGAAACTATGGTTGTTATGTTTTCTTTTGATTTGTCTTCTCTCGACAGTTTTTTTATCTCGTTATATGTACCTGCTCAAGATAAACTATAAACTATTTACTAATAATGGTATGTAGGTTGAAAAGAAAATGGATAAAAAAAATTTCTCTATGCTCTAGATATTATTTGATGTACCCCGTAAACTTTTTTCGTTCCCTAGAGCTTTCTCTATTTTCAGCGACCATAGGAAATGATATAATAAGGAAAGGCTTGCTACAGAATTAAAAGACAAAGCGAACAAGTGGATAAGTACTGGAGAAGATTCTCGGCTAAAGAAAGTATGTACGAACACTGTATCCAAGTTACCACTAGCATAATATCGTCTAATCTTCTTACAAGGAAATGTTATCCATAAACAAACCTATTTCTTTCTTGTAGCTCCAGAATTCATTTTATAAAGCGGCTGCGTCTCTAAGTTGCAGATGAATGCTGAAGGAATGAGATGAAGTAGTGTAGATTTGCGAAATGAGAGTGTTGCCTTTGCTAGTATTATATAGAGAGCTTTAATGCACTTGAAGAAGAATAATATATAGAGCTGTGAGCAATACCCTTGAGGAAGTGACGACAGAAGGATTTTTTTCTTGTCCAAGTTGTTGTCACATCACACTCAAGAAAAAGTCGAAACTTAACGCTAGAAACATATCTCTTACAAGTAGACTACTTCTGCCATGTCGAGAGTTTCGAACTCAGGATCAAATTTTATATTCAAAACACTAAAGCATATCTAAAGCTACGTCACTATCTTATTGATAAGCTAAGTCTCTCTGGAAATTGAGTGCAAAGGCAAAGCAGAGGATTCTCGACACATAGAACTAAAAATTTTGTAAAATGGGTTCCGAGTTCAAACCTCTCCACACTCAGAAGAACTCTACTTGTCTTAATACTAATCGTAATCGAAGCACAGAACATGTTTCTAATGTCCCAGAATTGTATATTATAGCATAAAGCTCATATAGCATATAATCTATGTTGTGCGAATGAAGAGAAAAACCCAATTTGAACCATATGTTGCTTTCTCTACAAAAATGGAAAAGTCACACTGAAATCTTTAGCATTCAAGTCTCAACTTTATTTCGCTACAGTACTCAAAAGGGTCAAGGATGAAATGATAAACACTACACTATATGGGTACTCTATAAGCTATCACTCACTAATTGAATTTATTTCCCACGTTTCCTTTACACTTTCTCTTGCTAGGCTCATTAAAGCCAAGTGAAGCCACGAAAAGTCACTCGCTAATTACTTTTTGCCACGCGACTACTAACTCAACTGAATACTCAAGTGCTCCAATTCTAGTAGCTTGTTGCTCTCGTTTATTACTTCTATAAAGAAAATTGTACCTGACCTGTCACGAGAAACAAATGTGAGTTGCTCGCCTTTTGTACAAGTCACGAATTCTTTAACCTACTTATCACAGGATTGGCTTACTCTTTCAATTCTACAGAAATTTCTAATGACAAAATAAGTAAGAAAATTTTTAAACAGAATTTACATAGCCAGCAAATTTTTCTTCACTTTTAATTTTGAGTCACAGAGACCCATGTTAAAATATTAGAAAAACAACATTGAAACGTTTGGCTACTTTTCACTACTTTTTACTCTGCTATTCCTGTAATGCAAACGCACGTTTAAACTTCATGCATGAAAACACTGGGAAAACATACTGAGCATGCAATAGAGCTAGAAAAACACTTTTATACAAACAGACACACATAAGAAATTTAGTTAACTGTTGATTTTTATTCTTCTTTGCCAATGGCTCCTGAACGATATATACTGAGCGACTCTCTCACAGAAAAAGTATTAGTATTGAGAGAATACTCAAATATCTCATCAATAATTCAACTCTCTCTTCTTCTTTGCTCTCCAACTGAGAGAGAACTATAAGATACCCTACGTTTTACGGTAGTCTAAGGTATAAAGCTTGTAACAAGTGCTTAGGATCTACAGCACTAAAGAAAGTATCAATCTGTAGCCTACTACATATAGTTTTCAAATATCTATTGCTTTTGCAGTGTGTGCTCAATGCTGTGACGGACAACTATTTCCAATTTGTTTCCTCAAAACTTTTCCCTTTTTACTACTTCCTTACTCACGCACTGAATTCCTAAGCTAAATTGTTGCATCAATAACATATATAAACCGTAGTATGTATTGAGAATTTTTGGCAAAGCAAAACTAAACAAGTTGAAACTTTATATATATATATATACAACTAAACGCTTGGCTCAATAAGAAGGAAAATAAAATATCAATAGTTGCAATAGATTTAATCCGCCAAGCTATCCGTTTGGAGCTTTTCTTCCTTGAGACTAATCAACTGCGACAGCCTAAGTAACTTGGGACTTCAACGTACTAGCCAATGGGACTTGGCTTAAAGATTGAGTCTCATCTATTTTACTAAAGAACTCTACAAGAAAAAAAATATTGAGAAACTAGAAAAAGACCAGAGGAAGAAGGGAACATAAGAGCT
>VCNE01005787.1:0-12890 GCA_009869805.1 Oncopodura yosiiana
AAGGTTTAACTTCTTATATCACTAACTACTCTCAGCTGTGTACATTTCCTAATCTAGAGCTGGAAGAACTTATTATGTATATGTGCTTGTCATCCAGCTGTGAATTTCTAATTTAGGTCAGGTCAGCGTCATAACCACTTGAGGAGAGAGAGATTTGAGTCACCATGTAGTAATAAGAAGGACTTTGAACATTGAACTGAGCACTTATGGACACTTACATATATATACTAACTTCTATATTTCTTGCCCTATTTCAAGGACAGTATATACACTGGAAAAACATATGTGTAACATTATAACAAAACTACGCATAAAGTTACATTTCCAAAGCTCGTATAGAGTTTAAGAGACATGAAATTGCAACAATAAATGTCTTACACAAGCAGTTACAAGTAGCATTAAAGGTCATAAGCACTCCCATTAGCAATCTACTTTATATATAGAGTTGACGGTTTATTTGTAATCGATTGAAAACATTGAATACAAAAAGTTGTGATAGAATGATGAGTCCATTTGACTCGCTCTCTTTTGAATCTATTGAGCTCAGAATCAATTGTTCAACATTTATGACCAAGACAGAGCAACCAGGAGGGTCTTAGGACTCTATAAGAGGGAGATAGAGATGTGGCAATGATGACGGTCATTTCCTTTACATTGAGCCAAAATTGAACAATTCAGAATTTAACAGTTGAAAATGGGTGCTGGGCAAAGAGGTAATCAAAGTCGAGTCCAGAGATTCATTTTCTGTAGAAAAAAGAGAGGAAACTGAAAATCCATTTTATAGTCAACTTTCCCCTAAATTTATGCATGGTCAATGATGGCTATAATACTCTCTACTTCATATAATACTGTGGTTATATATTTACTCACCCTTTACGCAAAACATTTATTTCACTTGAAAGTTGGAAGAAGAAAAGGGTTCTTGGCAAAATAGACTGAAAGTGTCGATCTCTCACTGCTAAAGTATCCGGTTGCTTACATATATATATATATTTAAATCTCTTGGAAATATAAAGCCGAAAGCTTTCTCACAAAAGAAGAAATTTTACGATCATCACATCCTCGCTTAGATTCACTCTCGTCTACTATTCTGCGGCTTCTTCTGTTTGTGACATCTGCATCTAACCTTTTGGCATTATATTGCATTATAAGTATGGCACATCTATATCTCTACACTTGAGTACTGACCATATGCATTATACTAAAGTATTAGATGAGAACTGTAATATATATTTACGAAAAGTCGTAAAATTGTGCAGAGAGCGAATCTCTATAGAGAGAAAAAATCTTCTTTTGGATCTTCTCGGATAGAGCAAAAGTAAAACTCGTAAAAAGGGGTTGAATAAATTAACTTTGTGTGCATCTCATGAGAGAGAGAGTCGAGAAGCTTTTGGCTTTTTCTTTGCACAATAAACGTGCGATTTCTTACACACACACATGTGTTCATATCGGTTTTTATGTAGCCTAAAGTAACATCTTTATGTTGATGCATTACCTATAAAATATAAAGGGTAGAAGAAGAAGAAGAGAAGAGAGAGATTTAACTTTGTGGTATTTTATTACATTGTACATTACATTTGTAATACTACAATATATAGTGTAGCATTGTAGCAAAAATATAAAAATTGTAAATGTATTAAATATCTCAATAGCTTTTTAAAATGAAAGAAGAGTAAACTTAATACAGCAAGTTGGAAAAAATGTATTTTCAATTCTTTACTTTTATCTCTCTTTTTCCATCGGATCAGAAAGTCTTTCTCTCTCTATTCTTTCACTACAATTTCAATAAAGGAAGGAAGAGATCTCAGCTTATTTACACATCAAACTCAACAATAGAAGACAATACTCATAATTGTGGTCGTCTGTAAACCACAAGGAGAAAACCGGTTACGTAAATGAAGGAAGAACAACAGTTTTCACTAAATGGAGGATGAAGAAGATAAATATGAAATATATGACAAGATGAATCAATCCTAAAAAGAACTAACGGTACGCTACATCTTCTTTAGTTCACAGATGAATATGAAATGTAAATATAGCTCAGCCAAAGAGATTAGTACAACGATAAATTCATTAAATGAATACGTCTATTTTCAACTGATTTATTCATAAGTACATTTTTTAAAAAGAGTATCGTTCCATTATTTAAATTAGAAAACTGTTGACCACATAAAGTTATATAGATGTCTACTAAAATCATCATCATCAAGCTCAAGCCTTAATTCTCACGGTGGAAATATTTCTGAAAATATTTTCAGTTGCCCGTCACCGCTGTAGTAATTTACTCAACGATCGATATCATGTCTCATGTTCAGTGTTGCTACTAATGGACCCTCTAATTACTTACGTGTTGTACATTGCTGCTCATATATTGACAGTAATAAATAACATAGGCTGCTTCCACCTGCACTACTGACTAGATGACTTCATTAAATATTAAAACTGATGACCATAATTATTTTCTGAGCACAAAACTCACTACAGGACATTGCGGTGTGTCAAGCTTCCGGGCTAGTTTAACATTTTATTTCCTTTTTTAATATTTTTTCACAGCTTTAGTAGACTAGTAGAATTTAATACTTTCAGTTCCTATTGTTTGCTGTGAAAAGCGACAGGGAAAAACATTATTTGAGCTCGAGTGATTTGACACCTGAGAGAGGTGAGAGTTTGAACACGACATAGTGTGACGGTTTTCTCTACTACATAGGATCATTTTATATTATGTACACAATTAACCAAACGGACTTTATTGACTAGCCTATAAATAAATAATTTGGTATAGTGCAGTAGTAATGTAATGCTAGAGTATAAATTACTCAAAGGTCTCAAGAGTGTCATTTTATAAAATCTCACATGGTGAGAGATTTTCAATTTACATTTTGTCGCTCGCCTATATAGATCACTGTACAAATATTCATACAAGAGAAAGGTATGAATGCAACTAATTAAGTTAATGTGTTATTACCACCTTATGAGAGTTCAGTTTCAACTTTACATATTAAATTCAGTAATAAATTCTAATGAGGTATAATATATCCTTTACTTTATGGCTTATTGAGTGCTGTTTGATCAATTCAATACTCATATAAACGCATAATTTTTTATATATGCAAAGCTTAGTATTACTAAAGTGTCCATTTGTCCGATTTTTATTTACACATTTAGTAGTTTCATAAGTACTTTTAGAGACAAGTAGAAAGAGACGAGAGAGTGACAGATGCAAATAAGAGTCAGTAGGGTACAGAAAATGAAACATGTCAACTCTTTGGCGTCAATTGAACTCTGAGCATTGAAATAAATTTATTTACACTTGAAACTCTCAACTCAATCATCCTGCTTGACTTGCTAGCAATCAGTCAGTTCAACTCCTCTTCACTGATTTGACTTCTCTAATAAACTTTTTAATATATAAATTTTAGTATTATTATTACAGACCTGCTCTCTTGTGTTCATTGCCAGTGAAATGAAAATGAGTTTCCACTTTTGAGATGAGAGATCAAAAAATATATATAAGGCCCTTATGTCAAAGTCAAATGTACAACATAGAAAAAACAGTTGTTCACCAAAGTCATCTCTCTAATCTATATTTCTCTAAGGTCTCGTTTAGGTCACCTCGTAACTCTAAATGTAACTTCACCATGTGTGTGTATACCTCTTGAAATGACTGTTGACAGCTTTATTTTTGTTCTCTGACTCTCAGCTGCAAACATCTCTCTAAAAACTTTTTAGTGACTCTGAGTGAGTCGTAGTAAAAATTATGAAACACTTGTTTAATGTATATAGTATAATTTTAAAACCAAAATGACGGTAGTTACACTTTTTTAAGTGGAAAAAGGGTAAATAAAACATTGTGTCTACAAAAATAACATAGTGTCATGTCATGTAATATAAAGCATCATAAATAGAATTATGAGTTAGATGATAGTTTACACGGTTCATGATTTTTCAAATGAAAATAATAGCAGTGTCTGTTCTTCTATATTCTCTACTACCGCAATATTACGTGTATTAAAATGCATTTACCTTTTAGTTCATTTGTCTAATCCAAGTTCATGGTCACAAAATATAAATAAAAAAATTTGACATGAAAGTGAGTACTTTTTTCACTCCTCTCTGTCAACTATATGTAGTATATGATTGTGAAATTATATATGTTTTTGTTGTCACAAAAAAAGAGCTCTGAAAATGCATTTAGTACATTGTCCACCACAAATTTCCGCTTTGCACTGTGCGACAACTACAATAGTTTTGCCACTCGACTCATCTCACATGCAAAGTACTTATATATACACAACCAACAACAATATTTATATAACAAGATACAGTAGTAATTAGAAAGAGACTGCTCTCGTGGACATCTGCATAATATAATGTGAGCGTAAAGAGGCATTGTTGTGTGTGATATTTACAATTTTACAAAGCATACTCATGGACCTCACGCCATAAATCCTAAAAGTGACAAAGAGTAGAAGCCAATGTTGAATAATGTATTTGCATACTACAATACAGAGAGGCAGAGATGACTTGAATTTATTTGGTAATAAATTCAAATACCGCTCACATTAAAATTTCAACTTAAAAGCAATAATAATAATTACACCGATACTTTAGTCCAGAGTACATATAATGTATAAATGCTCATATTGTACTTTTGAAAATGCATATATTATACAAACCTCTCAACATTTATTTCCCAAATGTAAAACCCCATAATTACTCCGTCAAGGCGCTATTGTACTATAGTTGGAGTTGAAAATGAATGCATTTGGATCATGTTGTCGTCGGAATATTATTATATAATGGGTTTCGTTTGCATATATGCAGGCAGTTCAATACTCAAATTTCAATAGAGATGATATGAAGCTCCTTTTTAGCTTTTACCTGTGAGTCCAGCTATAGATACTTATGTCTTTATATTCCCAGTTCACTCATCCATTTAGAAGAGCTCTTCTCTAAAATAAATGTGTACATTATGTCAAGTCATGTCATAGCGTAATATTGGAGCTATTGACTGATTTGTACTGATGTCTCTTTTGTGTACTTTGACAGATTCTCTAACCTATGTCTGTCTCTCTACTCTTGTGTCATTGGGAGTAATTTTGAGTACATAATTACAGGTTATATAGAATCTATACTCCTGCACTAATGGCTCAAAGAGACAGTGAAAAACATTAGGAGGGTGCTCAACTATGAGATTATGACATTGCATTCAAGTCATTAGAATCAGTTAACTATGAGGGTGATGTGAGACAAGACATTAAGAGCAGAAGAGAGCAAACTGAGAAAGTAAAAGTATAAAAGAAATTCATGGTGAAAATAGTTTGTAATGGTCAATAAAGTGAAACTAATGTCATTTATTATTGTCGCACAATAGTTTTACAACAGAAAGTGTATAATCTTTGTATTGACGTCAAATGTCTCAATAACATGAGTTTTTTTTATATTCTTCATGTCTAGTATTAAATTATGTCTATTTACTCCTACGTTTTCTTTTTACATGACGCCTCTGTGATTGTAAGAGAGACTTTTTTAGCTGCAAACGTTTTCAAAGATTTTGAAATCGTTTCAATTGAAAATAAAACAGGTGCATAGCATATAAGAGAGAGAGAGTTGACTTTTTTAAGAAACACCAACGTCTTTTTGAGTCAGTAGTTGTAGCCGAAAATTCGGGGCTCACTGTCGACAAGAATATATGTATATGATGATATTGAGATTTGAGATGAGAAGGGATCATTGTAGTGAAAAAGTGAATGTACCTCCCAAAAGTCTGAAGTCAATTATTTCCTTCTTTTTTCAAGTGTACATATAAGTACCCCACATCAGATTTTTAAAGGGTCCAGACATCAACAACACAACAGGTTGAATCTTGAAAAACGAAAACAAAAAATAAAAACAAAGTGCGTAAAATAAGAAACCAGATGTGATGTACTTTCTTAATCCTCAAACGTTGTTGTATCTGCTGCATTGACCCTCAAAAAAATCGATATTATTTTGAACAACAAGTAGACTTTAATTACTATTTTATAATTGCTATATGATGGTCAATTTCATCCCCTTTTAGAGTTAGTAAAATAGCTAGCAGGGTTTTAGGATAAAGACATACAAGATTTGCATATGAGCTAATACAAAGGGGAAGAAAATGATTCATGAAGTAATTATCTGTACTAGTGTTTGTCCAGCACATATTGGACATGTTACTCTTATTGTAAGAAGAGAACTAAAACATCGTTCCAGAGAAGAGAGAACCATTATTATTATTACTTTGTTGCTACAGAAGATTAGACAGAAAAGACACAAGGACTGAGGCAATACAATAGATTAATGACAGGATTAATATGCTTATGAGACTTGACTCCTCTCCATATATATATGTATACACTTGAGGACAAAATAATCACTAGACGCTCTATTCACATTTTATGACTTGTTCTACTCCGTGGTGGTAGTAGTGGTGTCTCTATCCATTTCTATTGTTTACGACTTTCAAACCTTTATCTAGAAGCAGACAAAAGCTCAAGTCATCACACAGAGAGAGACCACATTTGCATTTTACAGTAAACCTCAGTCAAGGTCTGAAGCCCTCATCATATAGTAATATGGTCAGCATGACTAATATCTTTTAGACTTAACTTTTGCAAAACTGGTTTGCTATATTACTTAATGGCTTTTCAAACCGAATAAGGCATTAGTTTATAGTACTTTACTTTTTAACAACCATATACAATATAGCAAATAATAATCCAAATGAAAAAAAGTTTCCTTCTTATCACTCCTTTCTTTCTTGCTGGTGGCCACCACCAACAAAATTTCCTCATTAGAGAACATATTATTTGTCACTCATCTCTCTCAAAGATATACACATTCTGTACGGGATTAAGATATGATTGTCTGTTATCTAGAATTTTCTAGAAACATTGAAGACAGGAGAGTTTGACTAATGTCTTTTTGAGTTTTATCTCTCTGTAGTAAAGAGAGAAGAAAAAAAAGAGAACGTGTACGTTTAGTTTGCCAATATATCTGTAGTAATATTTAGAAGAAGTTATTAGGATTATATTTGTTGTTCTTGACATTGATTTTCTAATCGGGCGTAGTACATGGAAGAATGTGTCATAAAGTAATAACCTGATGTTGACATTTCTAACCAGACATGACTCTCCTTATCTTTTGTTGATATTGATTTTCCTATCTAACGACCTGAATAACATTCTTACTGACTAATAATAACAAATAAACAGTTTATACCTATTACCTATGATTTTCTCAATTACGCAGTTTCTTCAAAAAGCCAGACAGTGACAACACGTTGACAAAGTATACATGATCATCATCATCATCATCCCTTCTTCATTTGACATTTATGAGAGATAAACAATTAAATCAAGAGGACATTACGAATTAAAAACGATTTCTTTGCCTGATGATTTATCTTTACACTTACTACGCTCATGTACCTAATCTTTTGAGTTTGAGGCGTAATTTGTGATCTTGCAAGTGAAAACAGACAAATATTTACAAAAATAGTTTTTAGTTTGCTTTACTCTACAACTTATGATGCACATGCACAGCTATATGCCTAGTATAATAATAAGGGTGAACTTGAAGAATTTCTTCCTGTAAAAGAATAACTCTTCTCTCCTACACTTTTAAATGCTTGTAACATGATAACTTTCCTGAAAACCTTCTAAATATCTATAAACCGAAGATATATGACTTTACACAGTCGATTTATTTCTCCTTGTTGTGCTAATGAGATGTATTTAAGTAACACAGAGAGCTAATTAAGCTTCCTTATAATTTGTTAGTCAAATATCTTTTACACTGTAGTACGTACGTTTATTAAATGCAAATTACTGGACTGATTAAATAATATAAAAATTCACATCTGTATAATAAGAATACTGAGAATATATACATCTTACATTTTATTAAGTTATTGAGGCACTTTAACACCAACAGATTCATCGGTCTCAATTCCAACCATTTCATAAAAGTCTTCAGCTTCATCATCATCATCATCCTCTTCACCCTTCTTCTTCTTTTTATTTCTCTTCTTCTCCTTCTGTGCAGCATCATGATGTTCTTTAAACATACTAGAAGCATTGGTACACAGTCGTTTACGACGCTTCCATTCAGTTATCAGTTGAGCACGTGTTTTTCTAATTCTCTCCACATCTTCCATATTAATTTCACCTCTTGTTTCTGATAAGAATTTGTACTTGGCAGATAGTTCTTCATATTGTTTGCTCAACTAAAAATAAACCAGAAAAAATAAATTAGCTCCACATAATAAAAATATGAGACAAAATATATTCCTTACTTCTTTAACTCTAGTACGAGCATCTTCAGTTGAGATCCTAGATTGAAAACCATTGAGTTCTTGATTACAGCATTTCAATTCCATTTCAGCTTCTTTTAGTGCAGCTTCCTTTTCCAATATTAGTTGATCCATTGCTTTCAACTCACCCTCATTACATTCTGGAAATGAGTCTTGATCAACCACATAAATCTTTTGCTTTCCATAAGTTTTTTCTCGTATCTTTCCACTCTGTAATAATTAACAAAAGTCTCATTAATTTCATACTTTATATCATGATTCGTATAAAAAAATCTTACCTCAACCAATTTATCCAATGCTTTTTGTACAGCTGTTTTAC
Organism: Oncopodura yosiiana; assembly: GCA_009869805.1. Lineage (NCBI taxonomy): Eukaryota > Metazoa > Arthropoda > Collembola > Entomobryomorpha > Oncopoduridae > Oncopodura > Oncopodura yosiiana. The sequence continues at coordinate 8,655 of VCNE01005787.1, forward strand.
CATATTCATTACGAAGATTTACAACAATGTCATTTGTACTGTAGGGACGATTCTGATCTTTTAAATACTGATCAACAACTTTAACAACATCACCATCTTTTTTGGATGACATTTTGCAATGAAATTCACAAAAATCACTAACTTTTTTCACAATTTCACTTTTTGACGTTTCACTTTTCTGCAACTTTGCCGGCATGTGAGATTCAAAAATGTTGCCTCGCGCCTTTTCACGTCACGTCTCGATTGTTGTTATACATTTTTTTACTTTGTTCACTTTTGTTGTCTTTCTCTCTTCTCACCCTCATAATAATTTTCAATAGAAAATGAAATAGTGACAATAGAAATGCAATACTGGTGCAATTACCACAAAAGCTGTGTCTTCAATGCAAATGAAGGGTCATCATCATCATCATGAAGCTTATGGATTTATATATAGTAAGTTAATAAGATTTTCCTTCACAGTTCAAAATCTCATTTGCATATTACGCCACCACACATTCATGAATCATGACTCATGTTGAGACTTAAGATAGAAAACAATACTACAATTCCATATACATAACAAAGTGTAGCAAAATGATTTGAATTTGAATTAGTTGCTAAATTGAATTCTAAGAGAGGAAATCTTATCAGAAAATGTGATATGAATAATTATCCTTGGAATAACTTTCAGATAACTTAGAAATGCACACACGTGTGATATATTTTGCTTAGCTGAGATTATGATGATGATGAAAATATACATTTTGCCTTCATCTCATCATGAAAAGTGATACTTTCATCATTTAAGGGTATAAAACAGAGAAAACTATTGTGAACTAATCAAAGCACTTTTACTCAAGTGCAAGCAAAGGGCGGTTGAAGACATAAAACAGATTTTTATAGTTTTCTTCTCTATCTTTTACGACTTTTTCCCTTCTTCTCTAATAGTGTCTCTCATGATTTTATTTAGTCTACCATGCATAGTAGTAACAGAAATCTTTCTGTGTCTGAAAATGACATCATGACATGACACCCTCAGGTTGAAAAATTCATGACACACGTCGTCTAAAGTTTACCTTTAGTTTTCACTTCACTTCTTCTGATTTGACTAAACTTGCGGTGAATTGTCTCTCTACTCTGCATGAGACAACAATAGAACACAGAAGGTATAATAAATATTGTCTCTCTAATATAAAAATATTATAAAATGACCCCAAAATTTTATCCTTTTTGCCTACCACATCGTATAAAGTAAAGTTCATCATCAACAGCAGCTAAGGTAAAAAACATAAAAAGAGTTGACATTCACAGAAACTCCCCTGAGAGAGAAGGCACGAGCTCATGAAAACAGTTTTAGTTTTTTCTCCTTTCCTTTGATCTAATCGAAAGGCGATGACAATATCAAGCAGTTTTACGTATGCATAGTTAGACTATAGCAGTAGTTCAATTTATTCATTTCGGCTTCACTTGATTTCAAAATTCATCAACGTTGTTGTCTTTCTATGCTTGTGACTTGTAAACTTTGTTCAACAAGCCTACAGCTAAATAAAGGTAATATTTTCTATATAGGAAAAGACTATATAAATGTTGCATGTTTGAGTCTTTTGTTCACATTTCGTTTGCAAAGAGGTTTTTGACTCTATATAGTAAATTTGTCGTCTGAACAAATATGTACATTTAGAAACTTTAGTTCATTTGCTTTGCTTGCAAAATGTTACATGAGAAAAGTTTAGATTTGTGCTTAAGCAGGACTAATAGTGTATTAAAGCAATAATTAATTCAATGTTTCCACTTGAATGAACCTTAATGTTGCTTTCTTCTTCTCTTTGTAGAAGAGAGAAACAATAATAAATGTTGTGTAGTTGTATAACAACGTAATGTACTATTACGAGAAGAACGAACTTGATTCAATTTATGTAAAGGACAATAATTTGATTACAAGTCACTTTAAACTGTAGTATGTGCACTTTATTGGATTCAACTGGTTGAGCAGAGAGAATTATGCTACTTATTTATCAAATTATTGGTGTGTTTAATGGAGGCATTTAACATTACAAAGTTTCAAAGTTTCATCACTCGTATATTTCTGTTGTTTCTCAAGAGATAAGATAAAGTTCTAAAATTATGTACAAAGAAAAAGATCTCCGACTGTGTACAGTTTTCCTATCTGTTGTGTAATCATCATCATCTCTATGAATTATATAACTCTCTCATAGTCAGTCAGATTTTTTTTTGTCTTCTTCTCATTTCTCTCTTTTTCCATTGTGTCTCATTTTATTACTTTGTATATATTCTTGATTATCTTTGTTGTCATTATGTAATCATAACGTCTAATTTCNCAGATTTTTTTTTGTCTTCTTCTCATTTCTCTCTTTTTCCATTGTGTCTCATTTTATTACTTTGTATATATTCTTGATTATCTTTGTTGTCATTATGTAATCATAACGTCTAATTTCCATAATACATTTTAGTCTCTCTTCTTAAATTCTGCTACCGTTGTTATTTTCTCATCTATGATGTAACATTTGTATCTACATAACCTAGCTACCGTGCTGATGTTTTGTATAATACAAAGTTTTCCCCTTGTCACTTATTGTCTTGCTCTGTCAATGCTACAATGTCAGGAACATAAAAGTTTTTACAAAAAGAGACAGAAGAAAGTTTTTTTTGTTCTTCTTGTAGCTCTGTGAGTTCAACATAGTTTTTTTAGTTATTATCGCATCTGATATACTAACATGATGTGATGCAAGATGCATTAGTCCGAAAAAGATGAATCCCTTGAGGAAATAAAAAAAAATGAAAACTTTTATATCTCATTGCGTAAAAGAAAAACAATCAAGCCCACAAGAAAGATCTACATTTGAATTGAATCTGAATATATTAAAAGAGCTCATAAAACATTTCTAACCTTAGAGACTTTTTTTACGAGTCAAGTCAACATAGTCTTTTTCTTTTCACAGGACAGTTGAGACAGAGTGAATGATATTGTGTAATCTAACGTATCGTTAATAATAGTTGTGTGAATAATAAAAAAAGTAAATTTATTTATTAAGTATATATATACCGAGAAAACTCTAGTCTTGTGTCTTGCTTCAGGCTTGAATAATTGTTTTCTGCGGACAAGAAAGTCAGCCACAGGGTTAGAAAAGAACACACTACTTTACTACTTTAGATAGAGTAACCATTGTTGACTTTGATTGTACAGTATCAACTTGATTTCTGTTTAAATCCATTTTAGGCATTGACAAGAAGCTTGCGAGCTAAGTAAGTAAAAAAAAAGAATAGTACAATATATATAAGCTAGAAGCAACTTTTCACTTTGCTACCCTCCCTTTTTTGCCTGTCAAGTTGCTACAATAATATAATACACAATGTAAGCAGCAAGCCAGAGATGATAATAATGACAATGATAATTCACTGCACTTGTTTTTTTTCTCTTATACTCAATACTGATATAAAAAAGTGTTGCATCGTCTCTTGCTGCGACTTTACTGATGAAGACGCTATGTTGTCTATGATGAGATACAACACAGACGACACGTGTATCATTGTGAATTGAAGTTGCAAATTGTACATCACTCTGGTAAATGATGTTTGAAGGTGTCAACTCATTTTCTACGAATAGAACACCCGGCTGGAGAGATTTACTTGTATCAAAACTTGATTTAGTACTATATATCCTCTCTTATATAAGACTGTTTTTAGTAATTACCTAGTGAGAGAGACTTGCTGGAGATATATATTGATGCTGCTAACAATCACGTAATACTCATCTTATATAAAAAATATAATGGTAATAGCCGTAAGCGTACATCATCTCACACACACGATATATCCTCTTTCTCTTCTCGTTACCTATTATCCCTTTGATAATTTCCTTAGAATCTTTTAGCTAAAGTCTTGTTCCTTAGCAGTCAAATTTTCAAAGGCTCATAGTCTACTAGAGAAATAAAAAAGAGAAGCCAAAGTGAATAAAAAACTTTACACAGTTGGATCTTGTGTTTTGCACGCGTCATTTATCATTTAAAGTCTTTTACTACTTTATATATCATATCATCAGTCAGGTATCGTATGACTTTCTATACAATACAAAAGGTAATAAAGAAGAGACAAGATGTTATAGAACAGTTGTATATGCAATCAAAAGAGAATTATTCTGTCTCTTCTCTCTCTCGGTGTGATGTAACAACAGATGCAACAGTGCTGGAGTTTCAATTGTATTTTATTATTATTATTAGTGGAAGCTGTATATAT
>VCNE01005790.1:0-20305 GCA_009869805.1 Oncopodura yosiiana
CAACGTTTAAATATAGAATTTTGAAAAAAATCATACTAGGACAACTTTTTACGCCTGAATTAATGGTGTATGAATTATATTTTATTTCGAAAAAAAATTTTAAAAAAATGACCTATATTTTTCTGAATACGGTCCTTTGTAATAGCTTCTACACTAGAGAAAGTCTATACAAGATACATTCCGAATTCTTCCGGCAGAATGGATTAAAGCTGTCAACTACAGATGACGTATTTCACCAATTGATAAATGGAACAGCCTATGATTGCTTCCTTGAAACATTTTCAAGAAGAATTGCTGATTGGCAGTTAGATGGTCCCAATGAAGATAACTACACTTTGTCAGCTTACATCTATAAGAAAAGCTGTCATCGAGTTAAAAAGCCGTATTTTACTGGAAGAGCTTATATTCAGTTTAATGATCATTTTAGAACTATTTTTGAGCAAGAGCTTAGCTTAGCTAGAGAAATGGGATTAATGAATTTATGGGACAGGCTACCAAACCAATATGGAGACACCTTAAGGTATCGTAATGTTCAAGTCATTAAATTAAAACAAGGTGAACCCAAATTCATTTCTACGGATTCCATTTTATTTCAAAGTTTATTTACATATTTAATGTCATTTTGTGCTGTAATGTCATTAATTTTGTTTTTAACTGAGCACTTATTTCATAGGTACTCTAATCAACGTAGCGTAATTGTATTGGCTAGTTTAGTTTAATTAAGACTTTATTGATATAGCCATACGGCTCTTTCAACATTTACAATATTACATAATACATAAAATCTAGAGTTAAATATAATTCATTCTCATTACAAAGTTGTACACCTGATTTGATTAATTTTATTAAAGAGTCATTTAAACCAGAACATTTTACATAATTAAATTATAATAAAATTCAACACTAAATATTATTGGTCTTACTCTGGGTACTCTATACTAAATACTACAATAATTAATTACAGATTAAAATTACAATTTTCAATATCATATATTCATTTATATTATACTTGATTTGATCTTAGTTAACTAAATAATTCTTAATAGTATTTTTAAAAATAGGTAATGAAGCATCCATGTCGCAAACCTTACATACATTATTCCACATTAAAATTTCACAACAATTTTTAAAACTATCTACACTTTATTGTATCATAAAAAGCTTTAAATAACAATCCATTTTTTGTACTTCCTAACAAATAAGTTAATAGGTCATTATCTAAATTAAATTTACTATAACAGTTGAATATTTTACTCACTTTGCTATAATAATTTGATATTCTTAAAATAATTGAACTACATATAATTGAATCATTTCTGATGTTTAAAGCATTGCTATATGTTATTAAATTACCAAATTAATTAGAACTAATTTTTAATAAAACAATTCTTCTACACATTGATAATATCAACTGGCTACTATGGCTCAGCTATGTTTTTATTTATCCTTCTTATAATAGCATATCGCAGCCTCAAAATTATTAAAGTTCTCCTATAACCTTTTACTACTTGTCCTTTCACGATCGTAACTACTGCCAAAATGCATTTCCATACAAACCTTCTACACTCAACAATAAAAACTGCTGTGAATACACTAAAGCACAAACTAAGTCTCAATCAATCACTTCTACTCTTACTTAGTCACTCTATTTAAATACTCTAGTGCAATACTCAAGTCAATCAACTAAACTTAGTAAAATAGTCAAATTCTAGTGCCAACAGTGAATTAAATAGTGAAGATCTACTTAACTCAGTTAATCTAATAAAATCAAAAAGAAAACCACAATGAATTTTCTTCTCTCTATCATCCTCGTAGTGTCTCTTTTCTACCCCATGGTGATTGCGGAAGCCCAAGCTATCCAGAACCAGATCCATCATTTGGAAAAGCCCTTGGTGCGGCAGCTAAAGCAATAATACAGGCCGTAGCAACTGGCGGATCTTTTGCCGCCGCTGACTATGCGTTAGAAAACTATGTTAGTGAATCAAATAGCGAAGATCTACATAACTCAGTTAATCCAATAAAATCAAAAAGAGAACCACAATGAATTTTCTTCTCTCTATCATCCTCGTAGTGTCTCTTTTCTACCCCATGGTGATTGCGGAAGCCCAAGCTGATCCAGAACCAGATCCATCATTTGGAAAAGCCCTTGGTGCGGCAGCTAAAGCAATAATACAGGCCGTAGCAACTGGCGGATCTTTTGCCGCCGCTGACTATGCGTTAGAAAACTATGTTCATAAACCGCCGTCTCAGCCTGCCCCGCACATGCAGCCTCTTTACCTTGATTATTCAACCGCCCAGAGATACTATGCACCTCCTACTCTCAAAACTATTCATGATTTTCCAGTACCATCGCCAACCCCAGTGAAAACCTCTATTATCTCACTTCCTGAACAACAAAAGAAATCATCAGAAACAACAGAAACCTCTATGGAAATTGTGCCTTATGATCCTAACATTGTACCAACACCACAAGTCGACATCGTTGAAATCTTTGAAACTCTTCCCACATCTCAACAAAATATTCAGGAAATACTCTCTCAAATTCAACAGCAAATGAATAACAAAGAGGAACGCCTTGAAACCAACCCTCTACACATGCAACACATAGTAATTGCTGGAATAGTTATTTGGGACTCTACTCATTCTCTTTCTTCTCCTTGCCGTAATCATATACTACATACAACGTAAGCCATCTGCTAAGAAAGAAAGCAATGATGAAGAAGAAGCTTAACCTCATCTCCACTCTTTTATTATCCTCTCCCTAATGACCTTGGACGACTCCACTCTACTCTACACTATATACTCAACCCTGCATATATGACAAAAAAAGAAGACTCAAATAGCTCAACAACAAGCAAAAGCCAGAGCAATGCACTTTATATATATATGTCGTAATATGCAACTATGTAATAATAATGTAAATCAAACAAATATTATTTATATTTATATATATATATATCTTTATTTTATTTTATTACTTTTTCTTTGTAAAAATTTATGTATGAATCTTTGATGAACTTGCGGTGACATGGCCTACGGGCCGCTCACCATTTAATAAATCTATACTATACTATACTAAAGCACAAACTAAGGAAATACATAAAAACACTTTGAAATAGTATCGAGTTTTTTGCAACAGCTTGAGCCTGAGATTGAGCATGAATATTTATTTCCTCACTTCTAAGATAAATAGCCTCGTAAGTTGAACGTCTCAATGTCTTCCAGAAACTTAGTAATCCAGCTTGAGCTGCTAATTGCATTTCCTCATTTAAAATCCCATTGAAGTGATATAGAAACTCAGAGATCATTCTGTGTGTTGTATAAGGCGTTTTCATTGTGAAGCACTTTTTATTATAAGGAGCTGCTTTCCATTGCCAGTCTCGAACTCTAAACCGAACAATGTCAATTGCAGTTTTTTCAGAGGAGTTAAATAAACATAACTCGACTTGGTTGAATTTCGTATAAAATTGAAATGAAGAGTTGACTTTCTCAATCCAATTTATTCCATTTGTGGAAAATGTTGGGAAGTGTCTTTTCTCTATAGAGAGATATCCTGGAGCGTCCAAGTGACATATTTTAAAGTTAGCATTTAATAAATCTTTTAGGTCGTCATATCTGTCAGGTGGCGATGGTAGAAGAATCTCTGATTTAAAATAGTTCTCATACTCAATTGAAACAAATAGACAACAGAAAATTAGAATCAGTTCCATCCATGAAATAACATTGAGACCTTGGCGCAATGGTACTGCAACTACTCTAGTAACAAAATCAAAGATGTCAATTGGTTGCTTCTGCACAAGTCGTCCAATGAGTATACAAATAGGAATAGAAAGTAAGCAGAGGATCCAAATCTCCAAGGCAAATGAATCAAACCACATGGAGAAAGCTAATCCTTCTTTTCCCTTTTCTCCACAATAAAACAATTCCACTTTGGATGAGTCATCAGCTAAAAATCGACTACGAACTCTAAGCTTAGTGATGTTATCCCTATACTCAATATTAAATGGTAAAATTTTAACAGATTTAATTTGTGGCTTGGACGACAGAGTTAAATTACGTCGCAAAGATAAATGGTAAACAGACCAAAAATATGTATTGAATCCAGTGCACTTATCTGGAATAATAAATGGATTGGATTTGAGCCGTTGACAGTTATATAATTGAGTGTAGTCAACAAATACTAAATTTTGATTAAGTTGCTTATTTAATTGCCACCAAAAATGTTTTATTTTCGAACTGAAAATTCCTTGTGGAGATATTTTATGCCATATTTTATCACTTGAGTGACACCAACTGCAAGCTACGTATAGTTTAGAGATTTTAGAAAAGTTGGTCAATTCTGAAATTATACACAACACAATTTGCACATCATTTTCTACAAATAAGAGCAATCCTTTCAAATTTCTGTTTCCTTTTATTCCATTTTCATCCGTCTTATAAACTAATACGTAGAGTGAACTGTGGAGACTGTAATTCATATGTAATACAGTGCCAGACTTTTTCCCAAATTGAAGAGAGAAAAAGTGACTCAATTCATTCCGACTTTGAGCCTCAACTCCTATGTAAATTCCACAGTGCAAGTCATTTTTTTCTAACATTGCTTCTGGGGGATAGTAGGATTTTCTAAAAGTGCTAGTATTCAACTGACTGTAGATTATCCTAGGAATGTTTCTAAACTCTGGTCTGTGAATTACTCCATACGAAAGTTGAAGAGAAGCATTGTTGTAATTATAGAAATGAATAGAGCACTTACGTGGCACCAGAGTTACACTTAAAACAAAAGGAATTAGTAAAGAGGACAAGACAATACTCAGATTTAGGTACATTGTTACTCGTCAGGTAGTCTAAAGAGACAGCTTAGAATTGTGAGATAGGACACTTGTAATCGACATTTATCATTGGTCTCATGTGCGTGTTGGCAAAAGAAAAAATTCTGGTAGTTATTGTGAAACGGGAAATCTATTTACTTTGTAAGACAGAAATAAAGAAATACGGTCACGAACATTAAATACTTGAATATTTGCCTGAAATATTTAGCACTAGTGGCCTATGTTCTACAGAACATATAGTCTGTGTATTTTCTTGTAATTTGTAAAATTGTTTACAGGTGATACCTGCCACAAACTAAAAACGTAATTAAATTTAAACAATAAATCAATTTCAACAATTATCAATCATAGTTCAATAATAAAATACAATTTTGCTTACATCTCTTACATAACCATTCCACAGTAATGATATTTTAAACACGATGTAGTGTATGGATGTGGACAAATTAAGCGCAAAATAAAACGCAAGTATGCATAGCTTTACTCCACATACATTTTACTATTAGTATATAAGGCCCGTGCGCTTCTGTCTGAGTTTGTCACGGAACTTGTCAAATATTAAGTAAAGATACTATTGCCAATTGCGTTTTTTTAGAAATATTTACGTGTCTTTTTACCATGATATGAGAAAAACACATCGGATTTCAAACTCTAATATTAAATCTCATAGGAGCCTCAAAATAGCGTTTCAACATTGCGATTTCTTATGTCGCTGTTTCTTTTCTGAAAAAACTAGACAATCAATAAAATCAAAATTGTGTTTGTAAAAAAGGAGCCATGTATGTGAGACATTACATAGTAATTAATTTATCTGAGTTGTTTAGAGAATCTCTTAGAATGTATTATAAAACAATTGTGCTCATAAGGAAGTCATCTCAGAACTGAACATCAAACACAAGTGAGAATTATTTGATGTCTTCCTCAGTTTTTTTATAGCTTCGAGACACTTTTCTTTTACAGGATCAAAAGATCATCTTTCCTAGTTAAAATTCACATTTAGCATGAATGCTTCAATCTAGCATTGGGTCTTTTTATCACCCGATGGTAGTTCCTTTTTTATAGAAGTTCTCTCACTCACCTAAATCCACTGTTCTAACATTTCTTCCTATATCTCGTTTTGTCAACATGAAAATGTCTGTCAGCACTCCATGTAGACACTTTGTATATTTCTACTCTATATATTAAAATTTAAGCTTGTAGAGGTTCTTGAGTATGAAACCAGAAACCTTAATCTGTAGCCTTGAGAAACTAGATCTTCATAAGAGAGATTTTGTCTATGCTGATCTCGTTTTGGGCTTATTTCATCTATAGAAAGTGATAGTGAGTGACGATGAAAGGATTGGTATCCTTCTTACATCCTCTATATATACATCCTCTAGCTATATTCTTACTTATTCTAGTGAGCATGAGACGCTTGACAATTTAGTAAGCTCAGCTTTAAATTCAACTTTAGTTCATTTCATATTCTGAACCAGCTAGAAAAAATATCTTTATGAATCTGAGAAAATCTATACTATTATTACCTTGAGATATTGCAATGAAATATTAAAAAAGTAAATCAATACCTCATCTGTATTTAATACTTGTTCTGGTAGTATTTCAACGGATATTTGTTCGTAAGCGTTAGTATTCAATTAGTCTACCATTATTGATTCAGGGACCACACAAATTCAAACAAATACTTTGGTGCACTTTCTCTACCTTCACTGGAGTTTTGTACATATAATGCAAATGCCAGATTTAAAATAGTACAGTGGACTCTGTCTATAAACTAATGCAACGGGAATAAATGAATATTTGTAATTAAATATCCTTGTAGACTGTCTCTCTTTACTCGACATTAGACGCATTGTTACTTAAGAACCTTAAATCTATATAGGAGCGGGTTTCATGAATATTGCTACATCAGTTTCAGAGGTCTTCGAGACCAAATTACTTTGAGGCCATTTTGACTTTAGACGTAAAAGTTTGAAGAGCTAACGCTTTATTTACAAAGCACACGTTGAGGACACTTGGATTTAAATAAAATTAATTTTGTAAGATAAAGATATTATTTTAGATGTAGCAAGAAGCTCATCAGTTGATCCTTTGGTGCAATTATGTAGGGAATTATTTTTTAGGTCCAAGTGAGAGAATAACCACGATCAGGTGACCAAAAACTTCTGTAATCGAAAGCCACAATAAATTGACCCGAAGTGCAGACACCAGACTCTGGAACTCTTCTACCGAAACTAAATGAGAGAAACACTTAGTGGGATAATTTACATCTGAATAGTCAACTCACTCTTGTATTTCCTTCCATGAATTTCCATGTCGCTCAAAAAATTCAACTGCGCCCGTCAATGTTTCGCAGGTTCTGCTCCAATTGAGTGTAGAGTTTAAATTAGTTGTCACAAACCAAAAGCGGTCAATGTCTTCACAAAGATTTAAAGTCGAAAAGGAGCCCTTCGATTTGTATTCTGACCAAATCGTATCTCGATAATATTTAGAGCCATGGTTTTGCCATTTAAAAGTGAGTTCTTTTATTGTTGAGTGAGCTGTGAATGAGACGATAGCAAGTGGTGCGGTCATGTTGACCCCCATTCTATTATTTGTGAGCTCCACTGCTGATCCAAGCTTCCAGCCTCCAAATGTTTGTGTTTTAAGATACTGCAGATTTATGTCATAGGCTGAGTCAGGCTCAGTTGTTGACCAGAGTTCGAAGTAAATACTGTTAGTTGACACTAAAATGAGCCACGAGTAATTCTGTCCGACACTTACATTTCTCAAGGTAATATTCCCATTGTCACGTTCATAAACTCCGTCGCAATTTCCAACAGTACCAATACACAAGTGCGATGCAGTCCGATTGTCATATCCTATTGAACTTTCAGCTATCAATTTGAGTCTATCAATCTCTTTTCTAAAGGATTGCCTCTCTTTGATCGACTCGTTCATTTTCAAGTCGAGTTCTTTTACAGATTTCTCATTTTGAGTCACTAAACCACTTAGATTCTGAACGACCAAAGAGAGCCCTTTAAATGATCGACTAGACTCAAATTGTAAAGCACTACTTAATAATTTAAGAATAACTTTTCTCTGACAGATTACTAAATTTCTTTTTAGGCAGTTCGCTTGAGTCATCGTCATGTCAACAGGGTCGAGTTCAATGCAAGATTTTTTAGCATTTTGTTGCCAATTGCTGTGGTTTATAGGTTGACCATCGTTCCACTCAAATTGATTAGACTCTTCATTGTACTTAGCTCCCAGCCACACAGAGTTGAATGTATTGTTGAGGAGTGACATGATGTAGAGCTCTATGTCTTTGGACTTTAGCTCAAGAAGTTGACTTTGGTTATTGCAAAAGGCGTGAGCCTCGTCGTACGAAAGAAAATCAGTGCTTAGTTGAAAGCAGGACTCATTGAAGATGTTCCAATTTTCTGGGCAGTAGACGTCTGTGTTGAGAAAGACAATTAATTGTTGCGTCAAATTAAATTGAGAAGACTTACCATTGGAAGCTGTTGAATTTAATCCAATTGCATTTTGTGTTTCATGTAACTCCTGTCGAAGTTGAGCATTCTCAGTATTAGCTTTTAGTAGCTCATCAGTCAATTGATTATTTTTCTTGTTGAGATTAATAATCTCTTCTCGGAAATCACCAACGAGCCACTGAGGAGATTTCTGACATAGTGGAATATGTTTAGCTTCACATGACACTGATAGCCATTCATAACTTGAGTCAGAGTATTTAATTGTAAGGCAATCAAGTTGATTAGTGGCATTAGCATAAACGACTTGTCCATCGGCCCATTGGAAAGTATTGTTGGAAAAGTGGGCATTGACCCAGAGTGGATGATTAGTGGCAAGACTTTTGACAAGAGTAATGAGCTCTGGTGATTTGAGTTCAATGAGAGTTGCTTCTTCTGAGAAGCAGAAGTCTATAGATTGTTGGTGAGTTAGTTTGAAGTTTAAGACTTTGAGACAGAGTTCGTCTTTGAAGAGAGTCCAACCTTCAGTGCAGGTACAGGAAGCGGCGTCTGAGTGAGTTTTTAGAGGTGAATAAGTCTAGTACTAAGTTTTGAGTAGTTATTAGATTACCTGTCCCTCCTGCTGCAATTAGTAGGAGAGCAATGTGGAGAATTTTCATGATGACCATAAGAGAGATGAGCTATTCTGCAATGTTGACTTTAAGGAGTCAAATCGGGCAATGAGATATTTTTGCAGCTGCAAACTTTTAGAGCTTAATCGTAACAGGATGTGGCAAATGTTGGTTGAAGTTTACTAGAGCTGAGATTGCTGTTAGCAATAGAGTGTAATACTTGGAAGTTGATTACATTGAGGGTCATACTAAGGTTGACATTTTGCAAAGACTACTGTTGTAAGTGTTGAGTCCGAGTTGCAAAGTTACTTCTCTAGAGATATTTTATCATTTCTAAGAATATGAGACACGAGTTGAAACTCAGTATCATTTCTCATTGTCTTAGTCTAAATGCCAATAAGAAATTTGAGACAGAGTAAAGTGTGAGATTGCAATTTGCTATAGTCGATATCAGAAAGAAAGACTTTAATGTAAAGTATAATGCTGTAATAACTTCTCACTAAAATTATCAATAAGACTCATGAGTGAATCTCTGCTACATAATTTTCTTAATTTTACAGTGTAAACTTTTAATACTGAAAGCTAATATTTATTTAGCAATTTTTAAAAAATTTAGGTATATGAAAAATAAATTATTGATACTCTTTGCCAAAGAGTCTTTGGCTTATCATTGTAGAAGAATGAGATTGGCTTAGTGATAGAGTCTCTCGCCTTGGCCATGAATGATCTTAGTTCGATTTCTATGTAGAGCATTTATGAAGAGTATTTATTTAGTGTACTAAATTTATTTGTTGTAAGCTTACTGAGCTCTTATTCTAGTCTCAGTTAAAGCTAAATGGAAATTGTATAAAGCTCCTTAGCTTCCTTCTAATGAGCATAGTCAATGTCAATAGTATAATCATGAGGTAGGTATATTATTATAAGCATCCCATAATTTATTTTTTGCAAAAGGTTGAGAGCCACTTAAAATTAAAAGCATATTAATATGAAAAGTAGGCCGCTGTAATAATATATAAATGACCCACAGGTAGTGAAATTTTATTGTATCAATTTTTCTTCATTATAAATAACGGTACTATGAAATTAGAGTAAAGCCATTAAAACTCTATTATCACTCAATGATCTCATTACCAAGCGATTATCCCAAAAATTATTTAGAGTATATAAAACTTCATTTAAATGAGCAATAGTCACATCATCTGCCAGTCATTTTCAGATTATAGATAATTGAAATGATTAGAAACATTTTAATCTTATTGTTTTTCTGTAGCCTTGCAGAATTGTCACAATCACAAGAGTATTGTTACACTAAACCAGAATGTGGTGAGGCTAGTGACTTTTGGCCAGGATTGTGTAAAACAGGAAGACTCCAATCTCCCATTGACTTACCAAAGCACAAATTCAGTTGGCTCAAAGCTCCTCGTGTTCCAATACAACTACAAGGACTAACTTTCCCATCATATTACATTAACAACAATGGACATAACATTCAATTGTTTGCCTCAAGTGACTTGATTTCATCTGGTACATTAAATGGCTATAAATTGTCTCAACCTTACATATTTGCCCAACAGCATTTTCATTGGGGTGAAGTTGACGCTGTTGGTTCAGAACATACTGTCAATGGCCATCGTTTCGCAATGGAGCTTCATTTTGTGTTTTACTCAAGCAAATACTCAGCCTTTAATGATGCAGTTAAATCTGGTGACAAGGATGCAATTGTAGCAATCTCAAGATTTGTTAGAGCTGCTCCTATTTACAATGCTAAGGAATTTGAAGACTTGTCTGCTGATGGAGACGAAGATAAGATATTTACTTTTGGAAATTTTAGTGTTCCATATCATAACATTTTCAACGTGGAAACTATAGTACCAGTCTTTCCACCTAATGTGACGGCTCAGCCGATTTTTGTTAATAAGAGAATTGACTTCACTACATTACTTCCAGGTTAGTTAGACTTTATATTTTTGGTGATTAAGAAATAATAATTAAAATTTTTGTATTATGTAACATGTGATTTAATAGGACCTGGTGCCAGATTCTATCGTTATTTTGGCTCGTGGGCTACACCTCTTCCAGCTCCTTCTTGTGCTGAAGATGTAACTTGGATCATATATGATGAGCCAATTTATATTCCTTCATATCAGATTGCAAAGTTTAGAAAAATTTATGATACGTATGGAAATCTGAATATACATAATTATAGATCTATTCAAAGTACTAATGGAAGACCACTTGAATATTTGATAGCTGCATGATAAATTTTTGTAAAGGATATTTACAATAATAATCTACGTTGAAATAAACCACTTGATAACTCTGAACTTTATTGCTAGTTTCTTCAGTTTAAATAGCTGACAGAGTTTAATTTAATTTTAATGTCGTACTTGAACTTAATTATACTTAATTATATATAATTTGTAGGTTCAATTTAATTGAGTCACGGCATTTGCACATTAGTAATATCTTAGCAACTTGTTCATCTCTAAGAATTTTTTCTTCTATCTGTTACAGCTTCTTCTATCATGTAAAATATTTATAGTAGTTTACTATTTAATAAGCAAAGTAAACATGGGTAATTCATTTCAGATAAGAAATGAAATCCTGGTTCATATCAGAAGGATATACTTAATGATGCTAATTACCATTACCTTATAAAATCCTTTAATAATGCATTGTAGAGTAATCATTAGTTAGCCAAGGACGGAAGACCGAGCAAGTTTCTTTTTCCAGACTCATTTTCTCAAGTTTCTAAATCATACAATGAAGATCCTGCTATTACTGTTTCTTACAATTATTGCAAGTACCATTGCTGCCCTTGACAGGGAATGTAAGTGAAAAACTATATACAGTTATTTCAGTAAAATCATATCCTAAGTATTTCTCTAGATATTAAGAATCTTATAGACGAATCTGAAGGTAAACTCAAAGACTAAGTAATTATAGACAACTTTGAATAATAGCTTTTAATCTTCCAATATAGATCATTTGGTCAATATGCAGAAGCACGTTTGGGGTAATTTTTGTTTCTGAACATATATGTTCTTAATAATTTATAAATACCAAAAGTAATACCTTCTGTTTTAGGTCACAAACGAAGCACTCCTTATCAGATGGATGTGCCACAAGCTATTTACGAACTTTTCTGTAAGAGCGTCATTTTATAATTCCATAATAACAGCACTTACCAAATTTAGTTTGTTTTAGATGTTGTCGGACGATGATAGTCCTAAACATTTGAAATATATAAACCATAAAAGTTTAACATATACATATGTACTTTGATCCTATTACGATATACTCTACTTATACCTAAATTGGCATCTAGAAACGAATAAAGCTACAAATTTAAAAGTTTTTTCAAAATTATATTTCATAGTAGTCGCACATCGTAATATTTCTCTTTAAGTGTTGAACAAAACTTTATAATACTACCATAATCGAGTAATCGCGAACGCGTCTAAAGTTTTAATACAACCTGCCATTATTATAATTCCATGCAGCATTAAAAATTTTCCAGACATTAAATGTAATCTTTTAGTTAGTAAGCATAACTACATGTAACAGTCGATACTCTATATAAAAATGAAGTCTCTACATTTCCTCTCGTTTTCTACACTACTAACAATAATTTCAACCTACAAATTAAATCTCAATTTGGACGATTTTCAACATTGTGTGTTTAATTTCTACGAATCAATCAAACATCCTACAAAACACTGTGAAATAAATAAAGATCTGTTTCTCAATTCCCATCAGCAAGAACAAACCTGGCTAATTAGCAAAGGCCAATGGGCCAGTAGCCTAACGGGAACAAATTGGAAAAATCGAGTACGATGTAAAGTAAACATTTTAGTTTGTACATCCTCTGCCGACAATATTAACACTCTTCCACAAATTTTATTCAATTCAGTTTTCATGGTACTTACAAGTCGAGGATTATTCGAAATACCTTTTTTAACAGCAACTGTCATGCAAGACTATACAGCTTTCTTCAACTCACATATTTTATTTTATATCGTCACGAAGCAAGATTTAAAATTCGTAATTTATTTCCCGCAATTTTTTCCTCGCTCTATGTTTCCATATGATCGATTCCTTCATTTATTAACCCCTGAGTCTTTGGCCGAGCAGCAAAAACAAATTATTACGAAAGACTTTTTACAAGAAAAATGTCATTCAAATATGCATTTGTACCAGTTACACATTTTAGATATTAATGAAAGAAACTACGATAAAAATTATTTAAGTAAACTCTCAACAGCGACATCTGGTGTTAACTTTCCCCAAGAAATTATTATAGCTCAGGTTATTACTACTTTAAACGCCACACCTATAACACTTGTAAACCGAGGCCTTAAAATGGATTTAAATAATTTTAAGACATTAAGAGCAGTGATAATTATAGATTTACAATTATCATCAGTTTTGAATCGAGTATTAGCATCAATGAAAATTATGCCAGCTTTTGCTACAGAACTTAAATTAATTTATTGCCAAGCTACTTCAACGTTAAAACAAGACTCGGTTTTTATTTGGTTTTCACCTTACAAATCAAAAATTTGGATCGTTGCCTCAATTTCAACAGCTATGATTATCCTCATCCTCAAATATAAAAAGATTTCATGTTTTTCTCTAGTGTATATAACATTTCTCCAGCCTATTAAATATTTATGTGCTCTTCAAATCTTTTTAGCTTTAGCTACATATATTACAGCCTGTGTTTACCAAGGGTTAATTACAAGTTTAATTATCTCACCACCAGAGCCATTTGTTTATGGGAACTTTATCGAATTACTTGACGCGGGTTATAGAATTTATCGAAGAACTTTAAAACTTACCGCAATAAATGATACAGCTATTAGTACACCATATGAAGTTGATTCTGATTATTTGTACATTTTTAAGTACCATAATGCTATGGATAAATTTCAAAATGAGTCATTTAAAGATAGCTATGAAAATCCGTTAGAATTGGGTTCAAGGAATCTTACTCAAGCTATGAGTGAAAATAAATGGAGCTTTTATTTACCTATGAAAGATATACAGCTAAAGCTATTAAATTTTACTATTGAAAATTCTAAGGTTTCATGTCATGCTATACCCAAGCCGTTTATTGAACGACGCTACGATTGGATTTTTGGGGGTACTGGAAACAAATTTAGTTCACTCGTAATTCACAGGTTAAAGCAATCTGGTATATTTGATTTTGTTTATAAAGCCTATGATTATGTTCATAAGACTTTGCCTTATGAAAATTTGGCAAGAGATCATTATCAGAAAAAAGAGTTAGCTCTATCAATGAAGGGGAAGTTGAGGAATTTCTTTTTTGCTTGGATGATTATGATTTTGATTTGTTTTGGTGTACTTATAGGAGAGAATCTATATATGGTAATGAGAAATAGAATTAAATATGTGACAGTAAATATATTAAGGAGATTTGTTGAATTGGTGATATTATGTATTGTGAGATTTATTAGTGGATGTATTT
This sequence comes from Oncopodura yosiiana, assembly GCA_009869805.1. Taxonomy (NCBI): domain Eukaryota; kingdom Metazoa; phylum Arthropoda; class Collembola; order Entomobryomorpha; family Oncopoduridae; genus Oncopodura; species Oncopodura yosiiana. The sequence goes on from VCNE01005790.1 coordinate 14,399, forward strand.
ATATATGGAAAATTATTATAAGAAAGATAATTGAGTATTATTCACATGTGTAAAAATATGTGTGTTAAAATGTATTGAGTAATAAAAAAAACTTGGTTCTGTAAATGCTTAATTAAATTAGTGGGATAATTAATCTAATTTATTTTTCTCTTACATTTCTTAAGCTATTTATACATAAAATGCTTTTTTCAATGGTGTAGATTATAGTGATAATGTCTTATATCGAAACATTATTAGTATTCGTATTAAATATGTGCTTACAGCAGTGATGAACTCAAGTGTCTAGGCAAATGAAAATACTTACAATGCAGGCCTAAGCATTTGTTAATATTATAGTTTCAGTTTTACATGATTGAGCCATGATGACTCACTTTACTACCAAAACATACAGATGTAACAAGAATACTGAATATGAGTATAATTCATATGTAAATTTCTTAAATTTTATAAGCAGAAATGTTATATTTTCATAATGGCTAATTACCTCGAGTTTGGAAATCTGTACTAGGGAAAGACGCTTGCATAGTAATATGACGTAGTTCTGACTTTAGAAAAAGTTTTTATCTTTTGAGCTAACTGTGCTACCATGCACTATTAGCTTGTAGAAGGAAACTTGACATCAAATAATAAATTAGTAAAAAAAATCACGGTTTGAAGAGTTTAAATGCACATGTCTAGAAACCGTATTTCTACTTGTGAAGCCTAGCACAAATGCCTTAATGATCATCAAACCACTAATTAAAACTATTACACTTAGCGACGTTGGTTTGAGAGTTTGAGAATCCCTAATTTGCTTATCACATATGAACTAACATTATTCTGATTCATTTAGTGGATGCCTATGCAGCAAAAATATATACCGTATTTTTCTCAAAATTTCTCTCTCTAGACATAATAGTAGAAGAAGACTGCAGGTGGGTATTGTTTTCTTGTCGGTGGATTGTTGACAGAGCCTGATGAGTTGACTATGAAGCGGCTTGTTAAATGACGACATTGCTGTTATTGATGGACGTTGCTACTGATCACTTGAGTAGAAAGCAGCAAAATTTGCCACAGGATATTTTTGGGAGTCACAACAGAATGGAGTGAAGGGTCTTCGACTCATTGCCGGAAGAGAAGAGTTGGACCAAAGGTGAGCTTCTTAGATTTGGTATGTAGCTGGTTCACCATGAATATCTAAATACGGCTTCATAGAATTAGATATGTTTTTATTTAGTCTGGAGCTCCTACTAAACTGCTTTATAATCTGGCAAATGTATTGAAGCAAGGTTTCTTGTATCTAAAAGCTAAAAAATTTGATATTAGAATTCTCATATGTTTTGCTTAATAGATTTTATGTACTTACAATTCAGTTACGATCTATCAGAAATGTCTTAAAGATCCTTAAGTAAGTTCAGATACTCTACCCAAGTCTAAAAAGTTCAATATGTTAATTAGTCGTTTTAAATGTCATAATATGTTGTCACTTACATCTGATTTCTAAAATAAAATGCTGAAAAGTATAACAAACTTGCACGTTCAAAATTTTTAACTTGGATTACGTTTTCGGTGAAAATTTTTATTTTAGAAAAAATAAACTTTTTGGGTTAACTGTGCTACCATGCACTGCTAACTGTAACAAATGGAAGAAGAATGAGTGCAATATAATTGCTTCAAGCTTATAAGCTGAGATGCCACGTAAGCAGTGATGAATACATATAGGAAATTAGGACAGTGCCACACGTTGTAATTCTATTGGCTACAAATGACATCATTTATTCTATAAGGAGTCATAAGGTTGCTTCACTTAATGAGGGGTCATATAGCTTTGACATTTGATGCTCCGACTTTATTTCCACCCAAAGCTCTCATCATTTCATTGGTTAGAGATGACGTCATTTCCACTATCATGAAGCATCTGAAATCATGTAACTTTTATGCTTCTCTTATTTTACTGCAGGATGTGATAATTTGACACCTATGTTTGCAATGGAAGTTTCTTTTCATATGAACTTAAATATGAAATGCAAAAAAACAAGGAGTATTGATTACAATTGTTTATTCAAGGCAATTTTTTCATTAGTAAAATAATTCTGAGCATAGTATTTCCAATTGTAGTAATTGCTTTTATAAGCTACCTTACATACTGATACGCCTTTTTGAATGACAGATATGATTAATTTATCAGCCTTACATAACATACTAAACACATTTAATCTAACGTACTGTAATCTTTACTACAATCAAAAATTGATATTAATACGCATTAATCAGAATTTTCTCTGAGAAACTAGAGACAATGTATATTGCTGCTCAATTAACTGTTTCGTGGTCCAGAAAGTTACAGACAGCAGAGGTCAAGTCGTGTGTCAAATTACAATGAACTGAAAGTATTTACGTATTTTTTTAAACCTATCATACAGCACAATAAATTATGTATACATAGAAATTTTGATGACTTTTCATAAAAGCCCATTGCTCAAGCAAACATCAGATAAACGTATCCGGAAAGCTTGCTTTAAGGTATGGTATATCAGATTTTGAGCAGCTTCATTACTTGTGTACTAAGAAAGCAAAGGTCTTCCTGTTTCAATAATTAACATACTACTGTAATGTGTACTACTCCAACATCACACATCTCAACAACGCGAATTCAACGTCAAGCTTTATTCAGCCATTTATTTACATTATATAATATGTCTCAAACTCAATTACTATTATGCTATATGTACAATACACATTTCCGCTCTTATGTAAAATCAGAAAATGACTCCGACTCATCTCTCTCTTATTATGTAACACTCTTAAGACTATTCAGAGTAGAGTTGAACACAGAAGAGTAAAGATCAAATTATACTGTGAAGCTGTATATCTTACATTGAGAATAAATATATATAATATGCTATACTAAATCAGTTAGAACCGTAGCACGCAGCCCTACCGTTATTAAAGCCTATAGACCTGATAAAGTCATGTTTGGAGTGTTGATCATAATATCATAATTAAATCTCATACCAACACCCAACTGATATATGGTGTCAGAAATTGTGATTTTGAAACTGATATAAAGTGCCATTAAGAGTCCTTTCAATATTTCTGCCGTCCCAAAGTTTTAACATGTGGTTATTATACGAGTGATCGAACATAAGTGCCAAAGTTATAGACTCTCAACTCGATCCTATAGACTCTCTTCTTAAAGTTATAGACTCTCAGTCCATCAATTCACGGGGTATTACGATAAAAGGCTATTCATTCAATACACTCTCTCTCCAGCTTCTACAGAACCTTTTTCTCAACAATGTCAACAATGATTATTTTCAGGTATGCCTACTATTAAACAAGTTCGTAAGTTGAAAAATGAGGATTATGAAAAATATTTATACAAATTAATAGAAAGTCAGTTACTCATATCAAAAGACTTAAAATTTGAATTTTTGTCACATGGAAATATAGTGACTCAAAATATTACAATAACTGATAGACCTAATTAAATCTCATACCAACACCCAACTGATATACTACCAGCTGAACTAGACGAAATTTAACTCAATATTTTTCCTAGCTTACATCTCCAATAATCATATATCTCAAATTTTATGCAAGGAGCAAGTGTTCTTCATATGCACATATCACCAACCTTAAGCAAACTTTTCAGAATACGTTGAGCAATTCAAATTGTTAGCGTTAAATTTTTTAAGTCCTTTAGTTAGACTAGATGCAAGTACTGAAACTTATAGTTTTAAAAACTATGATTTCCTACAATGGAACTCAATGTTCATTGCTACACTAAACTTGTATTGTTTTTCTCACATTGCAATATTAAGTCAGATCAATCTGGAGCTTCTTACCGACACATCTGTATAAATAACCTGTATTTTGTTACTAAGCCAGCTCTTAAACTCCTTGCTAAGTATTAAACTCAAGTACTATAGCACTTTTCATATCTCTCAACTTATTAACTCAATTTGATAACTTTACATTACAATTAAATAACGGGAGTTCCAGTTGTCAGTACTCCTTCGATAAACTATTTCGTTGCCCAACTATATGAGCAAATTTTCTCTACCTTTCAGGACCTGACTAGATATATAGCTTACAACCGAACAACAAGAACACTTCTTGGAGTTACACAAAATAAGTAAAACTTCTGAATCTGAGTTGACAGAAAGTACCTTATTTTTCGCTACTTTTCCCTTCAGCACTTTTTATTATTTTACATTTCAGAAGACAGACTATGGTTTCTGGTTAGTTTAAATTTGTCGAAGTCTCACACTTAACTTCAATATTTGTCGTTGTACCCACAACGTAATATTTGTTTTTTAATCACTAAACTTGGATTCTACATTATGTATACCACATTATGCAAAATGCCAAGACTACTTAATTTACTACAATAATGCTAATAAACTTTGTATCCAATTTTGACATCAATTCATACGGTTATGTTAGACAACCTATTGCCCAAAATGACTGCTTGATTGCCGTAAATTATTTCAAGAAATCTTGAAGCAGACCTTAACTACTCTTAATAACTTCTGCTGTAAGATTACAAATATTCCACCGTAAAACTGTTATTTGTCCTTATTTTACCTTAGGACTGAAGAACAATATTAACATTTAATTATGCTAACTGCAAAAAGCCCTCCCTTAGTAGCTTCTACAGTCTAAGATAATCTCCTTAAACAATTTGTAGACGCATAATTCCATTCACAAAAATATTTTATCCGTCCCTTGGCAAAACATCCATGTTATGTTGTTATGTTGTGTAGTCAACCTTTAGGTAATTAAAAGGTAGAATATAAGACGAGCTTAGGCTTCAATTATAGGCTATAGCCAGACGTGTAAGGCAACCGTAAGCCTCAATATAGGCTAGAGTATATAAATGCGTGATAAGCCACAGTTACATACTATATAGCATACTTCGCGGCCAAAGGTTGCCTTACATGTCTGCTATAGCATATACAGAGTCTCATCTACATACTCAAATCTATTTATGAAATTGTTTGTATCAACTTACACTTAAAGTCCAAATTTTACTATTATTCTTGCCAGCCATTAAAAAGCCAATCTGAATATAACGTGGTGTTGAGTGAGTCCACAGCTTAATTAGTCATGTTAAAGTAATCTAAAACAGGACAGATAATTAAGTTATCATTTGTAGCACCTGACACATTTATTTACAGATGCCAAAAGAATAATTGAAGAAATTACTAAATTAAAATCCTTTATTACCGTTGTAAATTTTTATAGAGTACAGCGTTCCATTGCCAAATACAAGGCATTTAGCTGCAGCGATGAATCTGCATCAATTCTATGATAATAACTACAAATTTTAATTTGTTACTAAAAAACATCCAAAATCTTGTGACCAGCTGCTGTTGATGAGATCAAAGAAAGGAGACCGCGCCAGTCCAACGGGAAAAGTGCCTCCTGTTCGATTTGGCTGAAACTTGGTACACTTATAGAATTTGACCTCCTGAACAACTTTGAATAGGGTCACAAAGAAATCCGTTCCGAGGTTCCGCCTCCAGGAGGTCTCAAAGTTTTTTACAATTGAGTAACTTCAGCGTCGATCATAAAAAATTCATTCATTTTGGCATTTTTTAAGATGCGTCATTTATACAGAAAAATTATTAAGCGGCATTAAAAATTCTGAAATTTCTCTATTATAGATAAATGAATAAGTTTAGTGCCGTTTAATAATTTTTCTATATAAATGACGCGTCTTAAAAATGCCAAACTGAATGAATTTTGCATAATCGACGCGGTTACATGCGAATTCCTCGTACAAAAATTCATCGTCTTTGAGTTCCTCGTATAGATTTCCTCGCATTTTGAATTCCTCGTACTTTGATTTCCTCGTACTTTGAATTCCTCGTATTTTGAATTCATCGTACTTTGAATTCCTCGTATTTTGAATTTTCTCGT
>VCNE01005807.1:0-12117 GCA_009869805.1 Oncopodura yosiiana
GCAAATGGAATATTTTGATGACAAAAGTCATATGAGAGTGGATCCAGCTAAATCAATTGAGTCACCTCCTGTCACTTGTCAATCTCTAAGGTCAGTTCTTATAGTTCTCTATGTAGCAAATGAAATGAGCATTAATGCATTGCTGCAACATGTAAATTCTCAATGCTTCTAACCTTCTCAACTTCCTACACATTTTTAATTTGAATAGATAGTATATATAATCACCTTGCTCTACCTAAGACAAATCCAATATACTAATTGTCTTTACCGTACAACTTGTAATAGTAGCCTGAGATGCTATAGAATTATAAGAGTGAGGCCTTCATTTAACCCCATGTTAAAAGTCAATGGTTTTTTTACAGGTTTATGACATACGTTTTAGCCTTAGAGAGCTGTAACTACGTTGAAATAAATAGCGTAAAATTTAATGGGGTTCTAATAAAAAAACCATTGACTTTTAACATGGGGTTAAATGGAGGCCTCAATTTCATGAAAAAACCCGGACTATAGTGAAGTTTTATGGCAACTAATTTAACTAGAGTAAACATTTGTAATATAGCCCGGGTTTTTATTAAATTGAGGCCTCCATTTAACCCCATGTTAGAAGTCAATGGTTTTTTTTATTAACCTCATTATTAAAAGCTTTACGATATAATGCCTTTCAAAATTTAAAACGCATATTCAAATACTTTAAAATAAAAAAAATAATTAAATTATTAGAAAATTTAACGTATCATCATATAGATATTCCCTCTGCTAATTAAATTAATCTTAGTCCATTGTACAAATATTACTTAATTAATTCTATTTATAACTATATAATTAAGCCATCAACTAGAAATCAATTACAATTGATCTGATTGACACTTGATTACATTACCCCATCATCATTCTCTTTGAAGTATACTTGTAACTGTCGAATTCTCTTAACACTCCTCCATAAGAGACGACAGTTTTAAAACCTTTTTTTTCTTGAGACAATATATAAATAAGTGACCATGATAGTAGCTCTTTAGACAGGAAGAAGATTCAAATTTCAAAGTCTTTTATATTATCCTAGTCTATAATTGGCTATGATTATTTTCTTCTATAACAAAAACTTCTTTTTCATACAATGCTCACTCATCTTCACTTCTAATACTTACAACCAAGTATTAACATGTTGTATACAACAACTGATAATGATGAGACATCTTCATCTCCTTCTCTATTATAATAAAAGACTCTTCTCTCTATAATGGAAAAATCTATATTGAATTAATAGGATGTATTTGCTAATAGTGTTTTCATCATTCACGACTATTGTATCCAATCTTTGGCATTGTCCTGTCCACTCAGAGATCTGCACAATTGAAAAAAAAACATAAGCTGTCACCAAATTGAAAATTCAATTCCGGACTTTCCTAATGGTAAACTAATATAATATTACGTCATTGATTTTGGTTAAAGATTCTTTTGATTCCTGGAGAGAAATGAAGTCATATAGATAAAAATATGAATGAATAATCATAAATTAATCAGCTTTAATATGACTCAAAATCTCATGGAGAAGACTACAATAGTAAACGAAAAACGACTCTCTTGGAATCTATCTCCAGTTGATTTTGCTAGGGGTCGAGTTTTCTAAGCTTATGACGAAGTTATATGGAACCTGCTATATAGAGTATAGCGACTCTATATAGCATTATAAACTTATGATATTATATGAAACTGCTATAGAGAGTATAGCGACTCTATATAGCATCACGTTATATGAAAACTGCTATAGAGAGTATAGCGACTCTATATAGCATCATGTTATATGGAACAGCTATAGAGAGTATAGCGACTCTATATAGCATCATAAGCTTAGAAAACTCGACTCCTATCAAAAATAAACTGGAGATAGATGCCAACCAAAGCGAGTGGATTTTCCTATAGCAAAAAATTGTACAAGGATGTATTTACATGAATGAGGTAAGCTTTAGCTATAAAGTTTTTAGTAAGAAAATAAATGACTTGTTTCATTCACTATATGTAGTTCTGTAGTTAGAAACATAGAGAATTAACAACAATGCCAATCAACTGCCTTCACTACATTTTTTATCTTTACATACATATATTTGTTGACTAATTACAAAAAATACATATAAGTTTATTTCATGCATTTCATGACTATTGCTCTGAGAGAAGAAGAAGAGGAATTTGTTGTTATGACTACTAAATTAGTTAACTCATAAATTAACTTCTTACCGTAATACTTTTGCAGTAAGCCTGAGAGTTGTAATTTTTTAGCTGAAGAGTGTGTAGTAGTTAGTATTTGTGATTGAGAGTGGTGTGAGTTAGAGAGTCACTCGCTAACTCACACTCTCTTCAATGTGAGTCAATAGCTCCCATTCTACGACTCATGCCAAAGTTAAAAGGCTTAGGCTGAGTTGCAGCAACTCTCTCGTATTTCTAATCTCTCTTCTGAACTTCTTAAAGCTTTGGCTACTACTCAAGTTTTAGGGTAGACAACTTAAATATTTACATAAACTTTGCTTCTCGACTTTGAGGAATGATGAGAATTAGTCATATAAAAGTTGATTAGTGAGCTATGTAGCAAGTAGTTAAGTTAACTCAAGTCGTGGTGACTTTGAATTTTATGAGAGCCTACTAACTCAATTTGCATTTGAAGTGAATGCTGTGAACGTCATTAATACTTATTAGCAATTGTGTGACTACTAAAGATCTATGCCACACGACTCTTTTCTGACTTTACAAATGAGTCATCAGAAGCGTCGTCATATGAGTTCTAATGTAATTTTTTTTGTGGACAGGTGATGTAATTATGAGCTCGTGTGGAAGAGAGAAGAATACAATAATGGAATCACTATTGACAGAGTTATAGACATAGCAAATAAAAATTAACCTTTTTGATTCCAAGAAGGAAACATCGTTACAATTTATGGGGCAATCTAATGAATTTTTGCTACAGTGTCATCATTAGTTTTTTTAATTTGTGAGCTACTTGTAATAATACTCTAAGAAATGATAGTAAAACTAAATGGTAGAGTCAATAATGTACAGAGAGAAGAAGAAGAGACTTCATGCTTAGACAATTAACCTTTATCTCTTTGCATTGTGAATGTGATAGGCTAGAAGTAGTTAAGAGAGAAATAAGGAGGTAAAGGTTAATGGATGGAGCCACGAATAATAGTTAATGTCACTACTTAGAATATTTGTTAAGAGGACACGACAGAGAGACACTAAGAGAGTCAAATGCATAAGATTTTTATGTGTATGTTTATTGTGTAATTTGAGATGTAAAGAAATTGAGAAAATGAATGTTGTGAATAGCTTAGAAATAAATTAGAGAATTAAGAGAGAAAAAATGAGTATGGTTCACTATGGAAAAATAGAATATATTTATCTGTATATTATAGAATTGTATTTAAAATGAAATGAGTAAATAAATAAATTTCATGAGTCTAACCTTGCGTTAGAAAAATGTGAATATTCTAGAGACATGAATTTATTGAATTAAATCTCTAATACAGTTGTTAATATTTAGCTCAATTGAAAAAGGAGTCAGCAATTAGTTCAAAAGTTTCAAAAATATGTTAATAAAATATAAATAAATATATCTTTGCTACAAAATATGCAAAAGTGCGTTACATTTAGTAATGACAGATACTTATATCAAAAACTGAAAATGAATTACACTCGTGACACTGCAATAAGAGCCCAGTGCTTTACAATTATTTCATAGTAATAATGGACATGTGCCTTTATTGCAATTACTTATATCTACATGACATACAATTTTCGTAAACTTCTAATTTCATTAGTTCATCAATATCAATACCCTTTTATAAAACGATAGTGTGTGTATGGTGTAAGTATCCAATTCAACTGCACGGATAAAATACAAGTGGCGTCTCGCTATGTGTACTTATTATTTCATTTTTATTTTCAGGTTACGTACAACTTTCCAGCGAGATTTTATTATAATGATTAAGAAACTTATTTAAACCAATCTACAGAGTAGATTTGGCCACTAGTATAAACATATATTAATAAATGATTGAAATATCTTTTACGTACACAGTATCAATTGATAACAATTTGTATATATAGTAATTAAAGTTAGTACATTTCACATTTATTTATAGACGTAGCACACAAGAGGAAATTAGAACTTTGCTCTATCAATGACAACAGTAGCATTAGGAGCTTGTAATCGAGTCAGTGACGCTCCACAATTTGTCAGCACTATTCTTTTCAGCTCTGGAAACTTAATCCCCTCGAAACTAGTAAGAAATTCCTTATCCATTCTTCCTCTACATATTTCCAAATATCTCAAAGTTTTGGCAAACGGTGGAAGCATAGCTGACAGAATTCCATCAAAATTCTCATCAAATTGTAAACGACGTTGTTGGTAAATGACTAAGTGTTCCAATGCCAGTCCTTCCTTAGCTTTCTCTGCAAGAAGAGAAGCCCAATGGTTGTCCTTTACAATTGCACCTTTGACGATTGAGAGACTTTTCTTAACTTCTTTAATAGTAGAGAGTATCAGCTCATGATGATAATTGCCAAGAGAGCTGTCAACTGTAATCCATTTTAAATGAGTAGATGCTTCTAGTAAAACTCTTAAGAAATGGAGATTTGAGTCAGAAGAATTTAATTGGATAGACAACTTGGTGAGGTTTGGAAAAAATAATTTGAGAGCAGGAGGATTTAGGTTTTGACACTCGTACAAAACCAAGTCGAGCTCAAGAGTGACATTAGGAGCTAAAGGCTCAGTTAGTTTCTTCAAATCTTTCATATTCCAGTAAGTTCCTTTGATGAAGAGTGAAGAGATGGAATGAGAGTAGAGGTGGACAAATGAGACCATTTGGTTAATAAAATCTTCTTCACTGGAGCCAACGTAGTAATTAAAGTGACACTTTCAATAGCAAGATGGCTAACTGGCAAGAGAGCAATGTTGGTACTGTAGTTCAGGATTTTTTGAATTTCTTGTCCTGGAAAACTTAATTTTGATTGGAGTTTGTAGTGACGAGTAGCTTCGGCTTTCCACAAGTGGCAAACGAGACGACAGGAAGCCAAGGATGAGTGATTCAACCATTGAAATACATTCTCGAGGATCTGTAATAATAAATATATAGAAATGATAATTAGTATGAAATGATTGATGCTAATTAGCAATTTACCTCATCGAGTAAAAGCGGATTTGAGCAAAGAGCTCTTGATGACAAGTTCAGCTCATGAGGAATCTCATTGGCCATCTTCAATTGTGTTACGTCCAGTGAACGAATTTCCAAGAGAAATAAATTTTGTGACAGGACACAGGAAGAATTTTTTGCAGTTTTTCTATTTCCAATAAATTTTTGAATTTGAATTTGCGCGCCCTTTGAATTAAGTCTTTTAATGTGGGGCACTTTAAGAATGCCTTCGTTTTATTTTCTTAAAAATTCATCACAATTTACTGTATATAAGAAACTCCATTTTAATAGTCCAAAACTATTTTGTGACTTGTACTTCTATATTACGTGACACAGATTCTTATTACTTATTAAAAAAAATTTCACAAATTCACACACAGTAAATAAATAATACATCAAAATTATAAACCAATTACAAACTCAATTAACTAAAGACACTTTTAAGTCTAGCACCAAATGGTCAACTCTGGCAGCATAACTCTTCACTTTAAAAATCTCCAACACTTCCACATCATACTTTAGCTCTGGTCTCTGTGTCTCCAGTAGATTTCTAATTGTCTCTCTCGTTACTTCACTCCATCGTTGCCACTCCATTGGCCATTTCCTCTCACTAGTCTCATCATCATCATCTTCAGTCTTGCCCTCTTTTTTGAAGTCTACATTGGCATGAATGTGAAGAATGCCACCAGAGATTTTGAGTGCAGCAGTCGCTGTAGGCCAACTGGACTCAGAGGAAGGAAGCAGTCCCAGGTTGACATGATCTCCAATTTCCTTGGGACAGAGCTCAGCATTATTCCCTTCCAGAACCACACATCTCTCAGCCACATTGTTCAGTTGAAGATTAAGTTTTAAAGCAGCTACAGCGTCAGGATTCCATTCAATTGCGATGACTTGAGAAGCTTGAGCATGAACCAAATACGAGAGAGTAAAGTAGCCAATTCCAGCATAGAGGTCAACAACAGTTTGAGCCACAAGAGACCAACTAGAGATTCTCTGCTTTTCTGAAATGTTGCCAGAGCTAAACATACATTTTGTTATGTCCCAACTGTATCTGTAATTCAAAGAGAGAGAGAGAGAGTTGAATGAGTTGTAAGATTATTATTAGTTGTGTGACAGTGACAAGAAATTGGGATTTGGTGACAACAGTTGTCGTCAATGTTAAAGTGCTGAGCCACCAATGCTAATTAGTTAACATTAAATTAGTCATTGGTGACTTATCACTCATTAACGACAACTGTTGCCACCATCAAATTTTATTTACTTGATTCTATTCTCCGTTTTGGTGACCCAAGCGTCATCACCGTAAAGTATTTCGACGCGAGGTGAGCGAAAATGATTAGCTGTCGTTACTCCAGTTCGTCTAGCAAGTCTCTTCACCTAATATAGTTTCAAAATACAATTGGCTGTTAATTAATATTAATTAACTTGAGAAGAAGCAGCATATGATTAGTGTTAATATGAACCTGAAGAATATCACAGACCAATTGCCAAATCTCATCACCTGGAATAAGAAAATAGTTTTAGTGAATATATATGAATAGTAGAGTAATTAGTGTTAATTAACTGACGTTTGGGATATTGTTTCCAGAATGGTGAAGAGAAGGCAGCTGGAGAGAAGAGAGCGAGGTCTCCATGCTTCTCCCACTTCTTAGGTAATTGAGCGTCTAATTGCGACTCACTTGTCCACCAGAAGGAGGAGGAGGAGGAATTAATCTGTGGCTCATTGGCTAAGAGTGTGGCTTTAATTCTCTCTCGTAGTTTGACACTCACTGCCATTAACTTCCCGCTAAACTGAATGTCAGAAGAAAAGAGAGACGAGTTTAATGAATGATTAAATTTAGTGTTGAATAAAGTTAGCATTGAGTGAAGAGTCTTACCAATTAAGAAGTTGTAATGACGACTAATTAATTAATTAGTGCTATAAGTGACAAGTGAACAACAAAAAATTAGAATAGAAAAAATCGCACGTGTCAATTTTATTTTTGCAGAGAGAGAAAATTCAAAATTTGGATTCGCGCGGAAAGAAATGAATGAGGCTAGTGAACAAAGTTGAGAACGGTCATGAAAAACCAAAATGACTTCATACTAATTAATTAAGTGCACTAATTGATTAATTAATTGAAATGACAACTAAAAATTTTCAATTAGAGTACTTATATATTAACAGTAATTATAATTCATGGTTTACTGTTGATTACATTAGTCTTAAACACACAATAAGGAATTATTCAAATAATAAAAGCAATTTTGTATATTTTAATTAATTGAGAGATTTCTTACGACATAATAAATAATAGAGGAAGTAGAAAATTCTTAAATATATTATTACATGTAAACTGATATCGTTGATTAAATTAATTTCCAATAGAAAAAATGAAGCATTAGCCATTCAAACACAAATTCAACTCAGACATCATAGTCCAAGTTTTGGTCAAATTTCACTGTAGCATTCGGAGCTTGCTCTCGAGTCAAGGGAACTTGACAATTCCAAAGAAGCATTTCTCTCAACTTGGGAAACTGTAGTCCTTCAAATGGGGCAGTGATGAATGGTCCTCTGTCAAATTGACGCCATATTTCCAAGTATGTCAGCGTCTCACGAAACGGAATGAGCAAAGAGGCAAGAGTTAGATTGAAATCTAGATCAGGGATACCATACTTGTCTCGACGCCATTGTACAGAGTCATCATCCGGAAAGACATGACTTATTGAACAACAGTCATAAATGATGAGGTGTTCTAACTGAAGGCCTTCATTAGCTTTTTGGGCTAATATTTGGGCCCAAGGACTGTTGTCTACAACTGCCCCTTTGACTATTGCCAAACTCCCCTTCACTTCTCTAATCGTATTGAACATGAGCTCAGGATCCAATACTCCTGAAGAGTAACTGTCGAGAGTTAGCCAATGCAAATTAGGCGATCCTTCTAGCAAAACTCTAACCAATGGAACATCTTCGCTCCAATCGTGGGGGACATAGAGTTTGCTCAAGTTTGGTAGAACTAAGTTAAAGTGAGCAAGACTCAAGTTCTTCTTCGATTGATAGAATATTGAACATAATTGAAGCTCGAGATTGACTTGTGGTCCTAAAGGCTCAGTGAATCTTTTCAAGTCTTCCAAATTTAAATTGTCTACCTTGATGTAGAGTGAAGAGAGAGAGTGAGAATAGAGCAAAGTAAGTGAAGCAATTTGGTTGAGGATCTCTTTCTCAGATGATGTATGATCGTGGTGCTTCTTAATTGAAATATGAGTGATTGGCAGGAGAGCAATATTTGAACTATGCTTCACAATTTCATTATTATGCTCATCATCATAGTAGGTAATGGTTCCGTCTTGGTAAGCTACCTTTGGAAAAACTATTTTGGATTTGAGTTTGTAGTAAGGAGTAGCTTCGACTTTCCACAATTGGCAAACGAGACGAGAGGAAGCCAAAGATGAGCGATCCAACCACTGGCATACATTCTTCATGACCTGTAATAAGAAATATACAAATGGTTAGAAAATCTACGAATACAATTGGTGAGAGATGTACTAAATTACCTCATTGAGCAAAAGTGGATTTGAGGAAGGAACTTTTGATGACAAGTTGAGCTCAAGAGGAATCTCATTGGCCATTTTCAATTTTGTTAGCTCAAGTGAACGAATTGTCAAGAAAAGTATTTTTGAGACGGGAAGAATTTTTTCTCTCTTTTCTGGTTGACGGCTTTTTGGTTTGTGAGCAGTTTAAGAATTTTACTTTGGCTTGTTATAAAAGCTTTATATAATAAAGATAAGCTGGAATACTAAGGAACTAGGCATAACGTAAAACCTATACATATTAGTAGCTCAGAGGAATTTTCTCTTTTGCAGGCTATAATAGAAGCCTTAGTAGCTTATCTTCTGTCTACATTTTCCTTACATAAGGATATCCAGTAGTTGAGTTCATCACTCTTATCAGCTACAGCTACACTAGTCATATGAAGGGCATATTGCCTTTGATAGCATTTATAAAAAAATGAAAGAAATGGGTTTCTAATGATAGGAAAGGTTGCTGGATACTCTGAACATCTGATATTATTGTGACTATTAATAAGCTGAGTTCATTAGCTTCATGAGAAAAATGTATGGCTACTTAGCTTATAGTCTATAGCAAATAATTTACGTTACTTTATATGAACTCTAAATGTTGTTGTATAATTTTTAAAAGTGAGCAAATAACACAAAATACTAAGTGCCTATTTCTGCTGTTGTTAATTAGTTTTTATTAATACTCTAGCCACTAAGTCTATCTGTTAACATAGTCCTTAAGTCCCTCATCCTTTACTGCATACAAACCTCAGCTCAGACAAATTGTGGAATTTCTATGACTCTACTATATTACAACTAATGAAGAAAAAATTACTAGTTTATATACTAATAGAGATATTGAGATAAGAAAAAGAATATTGTAAACGAAGAGGAAGAATGTAAAATTCTTTTTTTGTAATCTTTGGAAGTGAAAATTGTCTGGAGCAATAAATAAAAGTATAAAATGATGCAGTCATACATTTCTGTTTTTTCATCAATTCATTGGCATAATATCATTAAAAAATGGCTTGACATGATAAAGTATATACAACAGTGTTAGTATACGAGATTGCATTACTAAAATTCTTAGAAGTAGCCCTTAGTAGGAATTTACATTTTTTACTTGTGGAAGTGAATTGGAATTTTGAGATGCATTCTATATAATATAAATACATTAAGAGCAACATCGTGATTATTTTATATAATCGTACATTGTACGACGCAGTTTTAAATATTCATGCCAGTAATTACAAATTAAGATGAAGTTTAATATTTAGGAAAATTTAGACTAATCAAGTGATTTTTGTACAAATAGTAAGAAGTTGAAACTATGAAGCTTGTGAAGTACATGTAGAGAGCTTTCCACTTGCATGAATTGCTCTCATATGCCTATGAAGACTATTTGATTGAGAGAAACTACGGTCACACAGAGAACACTTGAAGGGCCTTTCTCCAGTATGAATTTTCAAGTGATTTTCGAGATGGATTGATTGAGAGCCAGCATAGTCACAATAAGAACACTTAAATAGTTTTTCCCTTGTGTGTGTTCTTAAGTGCTGTTGAAGGTTATATTTATGAGCAAAGACATCGCCACAATGATTACACTTGAATGGCTTTTCTCCACTGTGAATTCTAATATGGCGTGTCAACGTGCTAGACTGTGCACAGGAGTAGTCACAATGAGAACACTTGAAGGGTTTTTCTCCTGTATGAACTGTCATATGAGATATAAGACTGCTTGATGCATTGCAGGCGTAGCTACAATTAGAACACTTGAATGGCTTTTCTCCGGTATGAATTCTCAAGTGATCTTTGAGACTGCTTGATCGATTGCCAGAGTAGCTACAATAAGTACATTTGAATAGCTTTTCTCCGGTGTGTCCTCTGAAGTGAGCTTTGAGACTGCTTGATTGATTGCAAGCATAGCTGCAATAAGTACATTTGAATGGCTTTTCTCCTGTGTGTGTTCTCATGTGCTGATGAAGAGTAGATTTATTAGTAAAAACATCGCCACAATGATTACACTTGAATGGCTTTTCTCCACTATGAGTTCTAATATGGCAGGTCAACTTGCTAGAATCTGCACAAGAGTAGTCACAATGAGTACACTTGAATGGTTTTTCTGCAGTATGAATTCTCATATGAGATGTGAGAGTGTTTGATCGATTACAAGCATAGCTACAATAAGTACATTTGAATGGCTTTTCTCCTGTGTGAGATCTCAGGTGCTGCTTAAATGTAGATCCATGGGCAAACATCTTGTCACAATAATTGCA
The DNA here is from genome assembly GCA_009869805.1 of Oncopodura yosiiana. Lineage (NCBI taxonomy): Eukaryota > Metazoa > Arthropoda > Collembola > Entomobryomorpha > Oncopoduridae > Oncopodura > Oncopodura yosiiana. Next base: position 11,000 of record VCNE01005807.1, read on the forward strand.
CTTGAAACGTTTTACCCCATTATGAATTCGAAGATGAGTTTTAAGATTGCTGGATTGAGTAAAAGCCCTGTTACAGTATGTACGTTTGAATGGTTTGTCACCAGTGTGAATCATCATATGAGTGTTGCAAGCACTTGCTTGGCTGAACATCTTGTCACAAAAAGAACACTTGTATGGTTTCTCTCCTGTATGAGTTCTCATATGCCTTTTCAGATGAATTGACTGATTTGAAGAATAATTGCACAGAGAACATTTAAAAGGTCGCTCTTTTGTATGTGTGAGTAGATGTGTTTTCAAGTGGCTATTCTGATTGGTGACGTAACTACAGAGAGTACACTTGAAATCTTTTCTTCCTGTGTGAGTTGCCATGTGAGTTTTAAGACTACTAGAACGTGTAGTAGCGTAATCACATCTTGAGCACTTGAATGGCTTTTCTCCAGTATGAATTCTAACATGTTTCTCTAAATTTCCTGAAGTTGAGCTTTTATAGTGGCAATATGGACACTTGAATGGTTTCTCGCCAGTATGAGTACGAATATGACGTGTCCAACTACTGTTGTCCTTGGTTGAGTATTCACAGTATGAACAGACGTGTAGTTTGGATTTGATTGTAGCTTTCTTTTTCTTTTGTTTTACTATCTTAGGCTGCATCATTTTCTCTGAACACGACTCCTCTCCTACACTATAAATATAAAAAATCTTAGTTAAAACAAATTATCTCTTTTAATGACACATATCTAACAGTATAAAGACTCACCATTGTAAACTCATTACAGTAGCCTCGTTTGAATGTTGATCAACTTGATGAGATTTAAGTGACTCTGGCGATGGCAAATAACTCGAACAACTCTGACATTTGAGCCACACACTCTTTACTCCTTTAACACTTGACATTTTAATTTTAGCAGATAATTGAAATTTACTTCAAGTTTATTCTTTACTCTTTCAAGAACTGCTCTAATAATGTTCAAAAGACTTCTTAGGACTCCAAGCGTAGGCGACTTAAGTATTTCTACTGTGCAGAGTGCAATTATAAAACTTGAATTACATTGAGTCAAATAAATTATTATCGTCACTTAGCAAAAGACTATATTCCTACAACTCTGGAGAGAGAGAGA